>CAJNDS010001001.1:1712932-1730496 GCA_905221605.1 Symbiodinium natans
GGTTTTTTTCGCTCTTCAGGGGTGGGGGGGGGGGTAAGGAAGGGGGGGGTGTTTAAAATTTCGCTTGCCCTCTGATGACATCCATGCCGGCAAACATGGTTTTTTTCGGTGTTTTTTGCGCGTTGTTGCCGAATGACGACGTCCATGCTGCAAAACATCGGTTTTTTCGGTGTTTTTGCTGGTTGTTGCCAGATGATGACGTCCATGCCGCCAACATCGGTCTTTTCCGTGTTTTTGTTCGTCGTTGTCGGATGGTGACGTCCATGCTGCAAACATCGGTATTTTCGGTGTTTTGGCTCGTTCTTGCTTGTTGGGGGGGGGGGGGTGGGGGGGGGTTTTCATCTCAAGGGGGTTAAGAACGTCCGTTGCCGGCCCCCCATCCCCAAGCAAAACTAGCATCCATTTCTCTGTTCCAAAAGTAGCTGCCGCAAAACACAAGATGCGATATAACTTAAAATGCTCAAAAACCCAAGCGAAACGCACGTCCTTGCCGCCCCGTACCAAGGCGCCTGCGGCGCGCGACGCGTAGTGGTAGTAGTAGTAGTAGTAGTAGTAGTAGTAGTAGTAGTAGTAGTAGTAGTAGTAGTAGTAGTAGTAGTAGTAGTAGTAGTAGTAGTAGTAGTAGTAGTAGTACTACTACTACTACTACTACTACTACTACTACTACTACTACTGCTACTGCTACTGCTACTGCTACTACTACTACTGCAACTACCGCAACTATTGCTGCTACTACACTGCTGCTCCTGCTATCAAGCAGATCACAGGCAGATGGAGCTGCCCGCTGCGGACCGCTTCAAGGCAATCACGGCAGCTCTGGCAGGCGGCCGTCGCGGCCCTTTTCATGGCCCTTCTTGAAGGCTCAGGGAGCTTAGCAAGTATAAGTTTCTAGAGTAGGTACCCTGAGTTGGGCTATCCTAATTGAACTATGGCCGGACTTGAACCAACTTGATAAGTTCCCGGACCCTGCTAGTTGTGATGACTTGATGACATGTCTTCTAAGGGTGATTCTGGACTTCTTCGGCAGAAGATCTCTTGGCAAAGAGCCCCTGAACCCTCAACTCCAAACTTTCGACGATGCCCAAATCTTCTCACGTGCCAGCTCTCCCAGCGACGACAGAGACCTGTGCGCTGGAGCACACACTGCTTTGTGCCCGGCACTCGCGCCTTTCTTTCCGCTTGGTTGTGATTGGGGTCACGGGATGCGTTGGGCCTCGGGCCGGGGGCCGAAAGCGGGGTTGTGCCAGGCCCTGGCTTCTTAGGGTAGTTGCATGGGCCCTGATCATGAACCCTTAATTGGGGAACCCGTCTAACCCCTACACCCTAAATCTTATAAAACCCATAGGAGGTATTCAAGGATTTTGCATGAAGCAGTGGCTTGGGATGGTGGAAAGGACGGAGGCAACCCCGGTCTCGCAGTTGAGCAGAAGTCTTGAAGGCTTTAGGGTTGAGGGTTTAGGGTTTGGCTTTAGGTTTAAGGTTTGGGGTTTAAGGTTAGGGGTTTCGAGCCTGCTCTGTCCTTCCAAGTGTGGAAGGACTATGCCGGGGGGTGAAGACTCTCTTCCCCATGCCATTGGTTGTTTTTTGTGTCTCCTGGTCTTGCAACCTCGGTCTTGGATCGGCTTGCTTTCATGCTTGCTTTCCTCTTTGCAAAGGTCGTCGACGAAGAGCTGCAGCGACTTCGCGCGCAGATGGAGAGCTGGAAGCCCAGTCGTCGTCGTGACATGGTCTGAAATCCCTTCGTGTCGCTCTGTTGAAACATCTGATCAGACCACAAGTTCCTGTTCCCTAAACCATAAACCCTAAACCCTAAACCCTAAACCCTAAACCCTAAACCCTAAACCCTAAACCCTAAACCCTAAACCCTAAACCCTAAACCCTAAGCAAAAACCACGTTGAAGCCGCTTGGCCTAGCCCTTGTCACACTCTTTGGTTTGACCCTCGTTACTTGCAGATTCATGGGTACCTGCAAGTAGGGTTGGAAGTACCCTAGGCAAGGTGATAACCATAGTTGTCCTACTTCTCAACCTACTTACAAGCACCCATGAACCTCCAAGTACGCCCCTAAACGCTGAACCCTAAACCCTAAACCCTAAACCCGAATCCTTAAACACGAAACCCTAAACCCTAAACCCCTAAACCCTGAAGGTCGTGACGTGTCCTCTGAAGCGGCGGAGACGCTGGCAAAGGAGCTGAACCAGCTGGACACCCAGGCAACGGCACGCTGGGCGACGCTGCAGGACGGCCACCCGTGGGGTGCTGGGGGTTTAGGGTTTAGGGTTTGGGGTTTAGGGTTTAGGGTTTAGGGTTTAGGGTTGGAGACAGAGGCTTCTCGGGGGCTTCAGGGGCTTTCAGAGTTTTGGGGGCTTCGGAGTTTCGTCTTTGAAACCTTTCGAAGGGGCTGAGTGCTGCTACGAAAGCAGTACCTACAGATGTGAATCTGCAGCAACCCACCAAACGTGTGACCTGGGTGACATCAACAGAGTCACGTTTTGCATCAACCGGGCACTTCTCGAGAGGTCGGCGCCGTATTCTATGGGGGATTAAAATTCAGAGAACTGCCCACAGAAGCGTCGTCTCCGAGATGGTTGGTGTCAAAAGCTTTGGACATATGTTGGGTCGGTCTTGATTTTGGTCCCTGTGGGCCAGGTCCTGTTAACAAGGGCGTAAGGCCCTGAACCCTAAATCCCAAACCTAAACCCCAAACCCTAAACGCTAAGCCCTAAGCCCTACACCCCAAACCCTCAAAAACCTAAGCCCTAAACCCAAGTCAAAGCAATCCCCAATGTGGCGGCCTCATCAGCCCTGCCCCAGGCCAGTCAGGCCTCGCCGACCCCGTGAGAGAAGCCGGGGTTTCGGGTTAAGGGTTTAGAGTTTAGGGTTTCGGGTTTACCCGTGAGAGAAGCCGGGGTTTAGGGTTCACCTGGAGGTTCATGTGGGTACTTGTATAGAAGTCGGGATAAGAAGTATGCTATATACTTCTGACGATCGTACCTATGGGTACCCCAATGAAAAGGAGCTTACTCGACTCCGTTTCAAGAGTAACCCCCGCAAAGGGACCCCAATTGAGGAGAGCCCCCCCTCCCACCCCCGCCTGAAGGCGAGACCCCGAAACCCGAAATTGTACCCTGTACTACCCTAAACCCCACATTAAACCCTAAAACATGGCTCAGGAATTCCTGTACCCTAAACCCTAAACCCTAAACCCTAAACCCTAAACCCTAAACCCTAAACCATGAAGCAGGATGCCCATGTTGAAGCATGGCTGCTGCACCGCTGAACCATTGGAGAGCACAAAGGGGCTCCCGGAGCTGTGCAGGCGAGGAGGTTACGTTTAGGGGTTTAGGGGTTTAGGGTTTAGGGTTTAGGGTTTAGGGTTTAGGGTTTAGGGTTTAGGGTTTAGGGGAATTCGGGAAGTAGGTGGGGTATATTGAGGGGCACATGGGGTACCCAGTTCTAAGCCCTAAGCCCTAAGCCCTAAGCCCTGAGCCCTGAGCCCTGAGCCCTAAGCCCTAAGCCCTTCAAGCCCTAAGCCCTGAACCCTGAGCCCTGAACCCTAAACCCTGAACCTTAACCCCAACTCCCCTCCAAAGAACTAGTGAGCTAGTAGTGTGATGGCTTCAAGTAGCTTCTCTGCCTGCAGCGTTCGTTAATGAATCCCCCACGCCGTTCGCTGCGATGCGCTGCTGCGGGAAAAAGAATCAAAGCCGCGTGGCGGGGCTCAAGGGTCAGCCCTAAACCCCCTTAAACCGCCATAAGCCCCCGCCCCCGCAACCCGCCTAAACTCCCTCAACTTCCTAAACTCCCTAAGCCCCGAAGCCACCAAAAGCTCCCGAAGTGCCAAAACGCCCCAGGAAACCCCAAAAGGCGCCCGGGGCTGCCAGAGGCAAAGGATAAGGTGTACTTGCGGCTTTAGGGGTTTTTAGGGAGTCGGGTTTGGCAGGTTCATCAGGGGACTCGCAAGTAGGCTTTCTAAGTACCCTGAAGAACGTAAGAACCACAGTGCGAACCCTACTTGTAGGTACACCCTAAACCCTGAACCTAAATCCTAAACTGCAAACCTACTCATAAGAACCGAAAACCAATGAATCCAGAAGTTTAAAAAAACTAAATCCTGACTTAATTGTTGCCTTGAACCCATAGAAGTTAAAAAAAAAAAACACTAAATCCTGATTTAATTGTTGCCTTGAACCCATAAGAACCTCCAAGTATTCCAAGTTCTTGGGCTCTCCGAGTCTGCAACCGAGGCCCAAAAGTTCGTCGCTGCATCGCGCCGACCCAAGCTTCGCTCCGGGGTGGGGGACTTTGGGGGGCCCTAAACCCTAAAACCCAAAACCCAAAACCCTAAGCCCTAAGCCCTAAGCCCTAAGCCCTAAACCCTAAACCCTAAACCCTAAACCCTAAACCCTATCGACACCAAACCCCAAGCCCAGGCTTGAATGTCATGTTCTGAAGGATGAAAAGCAGGCCAGCCAGTTGACACTTGACCCCCTCCCTCTGGCTGGTTCTTATTTAGGGTTTAGGGTTTAGGGTTTAGGGTTTAGGGTTTAGGGTTTACCCTCAACCCTAATTCCCTCATTCCCGACTAAGAACCAGGGGGCCCTCTCCCTCTCGAGATTTCTTGCTCTGAGGTGCCTGGAGCCCAAACCTGGTTTTCGGGTTCAGGGCCGAGGGGTTGAGGGGTGTAGGGTTTAGGGGTTTTGGGGTTTAGGTTTTAGGGGTTTAAAGGGGTTAGGGTTTAGGGTTTAGGGTTTGGGGTTTGGGGTTTGGGGTTTATGGCTTAAGGTTTAGGGTTCAGGGTTGAGGGTCCATTGCCTACTTGCCATGGCTCGTAGCGCCACCCTGGTGCTGGTGGCCGCCGCCTGGAAGCGCGAGGAGAACCCCAGCTGCTGGACAGCGGCTTGATGGAAGCTGTGGGTTGGGACCTTCATTTTCCTTATGATTATTTCGGGTTCAGTATTTTGGGGTTTAGGGTTTCGGGTATAGGGTTGTGCTCGTAGGGTTTGGGGTTGTAGGGTTCAGGGGGGGCTGGGGTCTTCTGAGGAAGCCAAGATACACCATCCTCATGTAGCCATCAGACCTTGAACCCTCAACTCAAGAACCTTAACCTTGACAATCAGAGTTTGCTGCTACCCCTGTGTTTGGTTACCTCTTTTTAAATATCCGTTGTATAGCCCGCGATACGCCGTGATTAGGCGATCACGCGATAGTCCTGTGACCCCGGAACCGGTGTGCGGGGCTACCGGGCCACTCTCTGTACGTGAACCCTGCTGCCTATTTAGAATTGGACGCTGGCTTGCCTTGCCAGAGCCTGTTTCGGAACCCCGTCATTACCCATCATAGTAGACTCCCTAAGCCCTACAAAGCCCAAAATCGCCCTACTTGGAGGATCATGGGTACTTGCAAGTACGGCTATAAGTAGGGTAACTATGGTGATGACCTTATTCAGGGTACTGAAAACCCTGCCTACAAGTACCCATGAACCTCCAAGTCTACGCGCCCTAAGGACGGTTACACGTACGAGCTATGCTGCGGCCCCACCCCGCGGCCGGATTGCTTCCCGGGACGGGCCATTGTGAGCTTGGGGGGATTTGGGGTTTTCAGCGTTGAGGGATGGAGGGTTGGTAGGGTTTAGGGATTGAAGGTTTAAAGGGTTAAGGGATTGAGGGTTATGGGCTTTAGGGTTTGGGGATTGAGGGAAAGACCGAAAGCCCAAAACCCCAAATCTCCGACAAAACCTTCCTGCAAGGAGCCATCGCCCCTCACACCAGGGAACGCTGCTGCCATAGCCCATGTGGTCAGGCGTTGCGCGGCAGGAGATCTTCCTTCATTGCTCACGAGGGGCGGGAGGGGAGGGTCCTCTTGGAGGTACCTTTCATAGCCGATACAGTAAAGGCTTTCTACGAAGGCCGAAGAAGGCACTCTACCCAACAGGAATTCTACAATCCCAAGGCCTTCTACAAAGACCAAAAGAGATTCTGGGAAGGAACCCCAAAGCGGAGATCCTCATGGGAACCCCAAACAGGGAACCCCAAGAGTTTGGTAGGAATATACAGCGAATATATGGGCCCTGGTCGGCTTTGAAAGCGTTCTCACCCATCGCATTCCTTTTCTTGGGGTTCCGTTTTTGGGGTTCCCAGTAAAGTCCCTTTATACAAGGGATTCTACGCAGGAGCCCCCAAAAGGGGATTCTGGCTTAGGGCTTATAGGGTGTAGGGTTTAGGGTTCAGGATTGAGGGTTTAGGGCCACAAGGGATTTCCAGTTGGAACGCAGGATCCAGCAGCTGTCACGCAGCCTTTGCCCCAGGCCGCTGCGCTTGTGCCGTATTAACGCTTTGACCCCTAAGCCCTAAGCCCTAAGCCCTAAGCCCTAAGCCCTAAGCCCTAAGCCCTAAGCCCTAAGCCCTAAGCCCTAAGCCCTAAGCCCTAAGCCCTGAGCCCTAAGCCCTAAGCCCTAAGCCCTAAACCCTAAACCCTAAACAAGGCGGCAGCTGTCCAACACCACACTGGTGACCGGCCTCTGGAATTTGCACAGGGAGGAGTGGCCCTCCCATGATCGATACCAGGAGAGCCATGAAGAGGGGTTTCGGGGTTTTAGGGGTTTAGGGGTTTAGGAGATTAGGGGTTTAGGGTTTAAGGGGTTTAGGGTTTAGGGGTTTAGGGGTTTAGGGGTTTAGGGGTTTAGGGGTTTAGGGGTTTAGGGGTTTAGGGGTTTAGGGGTTTAGGGGTTTAGGGGTTTAGGGTTTCGGGCTTTGGGTTTAGGGATTGAGGGATTAAGAGATTTTAGGATTCGGGCTACAGTAGCCCAGCGTTGCCCACTTGCCCTTTTCGGTGACCCCCAAGAAATTCTGCAATTGACTATTGAACCACCCCAAAAAACAAAAAGAAACAAAAAAGAGGATACAACCCTATTTTCGGACCCATACTTGTAGTGGGGTAACAGAAAGCTGGGCCACGTGGGGAGACCATCAACGTTTTCGAACGTGCAATTGGGCACCAAGGTGCAACGACATTTTAGGGTTCCTTGCTCCTGTTCGGGGTCCCTGTTACGGACCGTCGTCCTTAACGCGCGCCAAAAAAAGGATTAGTCTCTCTCGCTCTCTCTCTCTCTCTCCCACAACTTGCCCTGTTAAACATTGTATACTTGGAGGTTCCTTGGTACTTATAGGCAGGGTTATATACCCTAAAATAGGTTGTAGCCATAGTTCCCCTACTTATAGCCCTACTTATAACTACCCATGAACCCTCAAGTAGCCCCATAGCAGCCCATGTCCATACCTCTCCAGACCGCCGCCCATGTCCATACCTCTCCAGACCGCCTTGCCTCTTAGGAGGGTTTGAGAGCACAGCTCATCTAGTGTTTCGAGTATGCGCCCCCCAGTACGGGCCCCAATTTTTTTGTTTTGGGTAGGGGTTCCTCCATTCGCCCCATAACCTTTTGAATTCAGAGCTCGTGCAGGAGGGAGATGGACATTCGTCACTGGCCCGGAGAGTCAAGCTTGCTCTGCCCATGTCGGCGGTGAACTTGATTCACTCTTAACCCTAAGCCCTGATAGCGTCAAACCCTGAAACCCTGACACCCTGAAACCCTGCAACCCTGAAACCCTGAAACCCTGAAACCCTGAACCCAAAGCCCTCACCCTGAGCCCAAAACCCTAAGCCCGAAAACCCTTGCAGAAGTACTTCTAACCCCAATAACCCTAAACCCTAAGCCCTAAGCCCTAAGCCCTAAACCCTAAACCCTAAACCCTAAACCCTAAACCCTAAACCCTAACCCCTAAACCCTAAACCCTAAACCCTAAACCCTAAACCCTGAACCCTCCAAGCTGGGGCGAGGTTCCAGAAGTACTTCGCCTGGATGAGCCACCTGCTGCAGAAGCCCCAGGCGCTGGTCGTCTTCGGGGAAGCCGAGACGCTGCGGTACGCCGTGGCTTGTCCTAAGGGCTTAGGGTTTTTTACGGATTTTAGGGCATAGGGCTTAGGGCTTAGGGTTTGGGGCTTAGGGGCTTAGTATAAGGGCTTAGGGCTTTTAGGGTTTAGGGCTTAGGGCTTAGGGTTTGGGGCTTAGGGGCTTAGTATAAGGGCTTAGGGCTCTGGGATCCGCTCTTCAGGAGCTTTTGGAAGCTACAGCGCTCTGGGCACTTGGCTCTTCGGGGTAAAGGGTTTAGGGTTTTCGGGTATAGGGCCCCGCTCCCCTTTAAAAATGAAAAAAAACTAGTTCCAAAAAAAAACTTTCGTTGAACACTTTCGTTCAAAACGTTCGTTCAAAACGTTTTTTTCAAAACGTTATTGGGACCCAAACCCTATACAATTTCTATAAGCCCTGAACCCTCAGCCCTCAACCCTCAACCCTAAACCCTTGCAGCTTCGTGAGGCTTCTGTCAGACAAGCCCGTGGTCTCTCACTTCTCAGCTGCCTGGTGGAGGCAGGATGTTTAGGGTTCAGGGTTTAGGGCTTAGGGCTTAGGCCTTAGGGTTGAGGGCTGAAGGTTGAGGGTTTAGGGTTGAGGGTTGAGGGTTTAGGGTGGAGGGAATTCGGCAACATTCGGTGCCCTGTGACTCCCTTAGGAGTGTTCTAGAGCAGAGGGGGAGAATGGGAAGAAAACCCTGCACGCCCGCACCAGGTTCGCCCTGTCACCTCCCATCCATCTTCTTGTGTTGAGCCGATCAGGTCCCAAAGGAGGACTTACCTCAGATGCGTTGGAAAGAGGAATACGAGGAGGCCTTGCTCTGTGCGTTGGGGGAGGGTTCTAGCAAGCGCTTTGATGAAAGGGATTAGGGTCTCGGGTTGAGGGTTTAGGGTTTAAGGTTTAGGGTTTAGGGTTTAGGCGCAGCGTACTATTGGCTGCTATTCTCATACTATCGGGTGTGGAGCGGGCATGCAGAGAGAGCTTGTCCACAGCAGCTGCCCACAACCCCCCCCCCCCCCCTAAACCTCCTAAACCCAAAGCAAACCCCAAACCCCAAGCCCTGCAAGAGGCACACGCGGAAAATCGGCGCAAGCTTCCGGAAGACCAGCGCCCTGAAGTGTGCGGAGCTGAGGGTTCTTGTGAGCCCCAAATGCCCAGAGAACCCAGTTCCCTTTAAGCGATGGAATGGATGTATCCCAATCTATATATATATATGTGTATATATATATATATGTGTATATATATGTATACATATACACACCATGTTCTTTTTCATTACATACATACGTACGTACGCACATACATATATAGATAAACACACACACACACACACACACACCTTGACTTGCTTGGGTCTAGCATTTGGGGTGATTCGGGTCCGGGACATGTGTGTTGACTTTGCTGCTAATCGCTTAGCAAGCCAGGGCTCCGAGTCTTGTGTGAGGCGACATTCTCAGTGAACGGGTATAACCACAGCCTTCTGGGCTTTTTTCGGGTCCCTGCTGTAGGTAGTTTTCGGATAGCCCAGACACCCAACAAGGGCCAATAGCTCAGATGCCTCATGCTGCCAATCAAGGATCCAGCCAAAGTACACGCTGGCCGCGAACTTGGTCCCCCCAAAGAAAAAGTGGCGTTTCTTCCGTGCTCCTAGAGAGCCTCGAGCGCCTTCACTACGGAGTTTGCCTCCCTCAGCCCTAAACCCTGAACCCTAAGCCCTAAGCCCTAAGCCCTAAGCCCTAAGAGCCCCTAAGCCCTAAAAAAAATCCCTAAGCCCCTAAGCCCTAAGCCCTAAACCCCAAAACCCCCCCCCCCCCCCCCCCCCCCCCCCCCCAAAAAAAAAAAAAAAAAAAACCCAGAGGTTGTGAACTCGAAGCCCGAGCTGCTGGCTTGTGTGGCTCATTGGAACCCTTTCCGTTCCTGGGTCGGACCTTGGGATGCTTGTGCATCTTCCATGTAGGGCTTGGGGGTTAGGGGTTTGGGGTTTTGGTCTAGGTTTGGGGGTTCAGGGTTTAGGGTTTGGGGTTTGGGGTTAATGGGGTTAATGGGGTTAATGGGGTTAATGGGGTTAATGGGGTTAATGGGGTTAATGGGGTTAATGGGGTTGATGGGGTTAATGGAGGCCTGAAGATAACGCGGCCAATGTTCCCGAGGGTCTCGTAACCTATTCTTTGGGATGCCCTAAACCCTAAACCCTAAACCCGAAACCCGAAACCCGAAACCCTAAACCCTAAACCCTAACCCTAAACCCTAAACCCTAAACCCGAAACCCTAAACCCTAAACCTGGTTTTGGGCTCACGAACGACCCAGGTTCCCAGACCTTTGCCTGGGTGGATGCGGGTGCTGCAAGGTCCGGGCGCATGTTGCGTTGAATGGGCGGGGAGGGGGCCGGGGGGTGGGTTCCCAAAATTAGCATTTAGGAAGTTTAGGGTTTAGGGTTTATAGTGTTTACGTTTAGGAAGTTTAGGGTTGGTAGTGTTTGCGTTCAGGAAGTTTTGGGTTTACAGTGTTGATAACGTTTGGAAGTTGAGAGGCTTGTAAGGGTACCTGTGGGAATGTGGGCCTTTCTATCCAAACACTCTGAACCCTGAATCCACACTAGGGAACTCCCTAAACCCTAAACCCTAAACCCTAAACCCTAAACCCTAAACCCTAAACCCTACTGCCCACATGATTCCACTTCCCAGGGAAAGCAAGATCGACTACGGCTTTCCAGGCGGACGACTCCAGATGCAGACTCAGAGAGCCCACTGTTCCTTACTTGTGGAGTATATACTCTAAGTTCCTAAACCCTAAACCCTAAACCCCTAACCCCTAAACCCTAAACCCCTAAACCCCTAAACCCTAAACCCCTAAACCCTAAACCCAAAACCCAAAACCCTAAACCCTACTAAGGCATGCTCCGTGATTCAAATGCACTGGGCTCTCCATGATCACACAAACCGAGGGCTGTGGTTCAGGGTCTCAGGGTTAGGTTACTGAGAAGAACCGCAAGAGAAGGTCGACCATGGGTTTAGGGTTTAGGGTTTAGGGTTTAGGGTTTAGGGGTTAGGGGTTTAGGGTTTAGGGTAACAACAGCAGGAGCACGAACAGCAGTCAGCACTAGCCGGAACAGCAGTAGCGGGTCGCAATGTCAGAATCGCAGTCAAAGTAGCAATCGCCAGGTTCGTGATAGCAGTCATACAAGGGGTTTAGGGTTCAGTTTAGGGTTTAGGGTTTAGGGTTTAGGGTTTAGGGTTTGCACTACGTGTCAGAATGTCCAAACATCCTGGCCAAGGTTTGTAGGCTGGAGCGCCTTGCAGTTGCAACGGTGCTGAGCCCAATCCCTAAACTCCCTAGACTCCCAAAACTCCCTAAACTCCCTAAACTCCCTAAACTCCCTCAACCCCCTAAACTCCCTAAACTCCCTAAACTCCCTAAATTCCCTAAGGTCCCTAAACTTAAACCTCAACCCCCAACCCTACGTAAACCCTAAACCCTAAACCCTAAACCCTAAACCCCAAACCCTAAACCCTAAAGCCTCAACCCTAAACCCTAAACCCTAAACCCTCAAGGCTCAACCCTAAACCCTAAACCCTAAACCCTAAACCCTAAACCCTAAACCCTAAACCCTAAACCCTAAACCCTAAACCCTAAGCCCTAAACCCTAAACCCTAAACCCTAAACCCTAAAGCCTAAACCCTAAACCCTAAAGCCTCAACCCTAGCTTCTGCTTCCAGGGGGCTCCAGGCCGATCGTGTTACCCAGCTGCCCGCCCTGGAGCCTTTGCGTCAGGAGCTGAGATGCCGCGGGATGCATCGCCTGGGTCTAGGGTTTAGGGTTTAGGGCTAGGGTTTCGGGTTTAGGGTTTAGGGTTTAGGGTTTAGGGCTAGGGTTTCGGGTTTAGGGTTTGGGGTATAGGGTTTAGGGTTCAGGGTTCAGGGGGCCTCGAGCAGACTCTTAAAGGTCGGACGGCGGATGTGGATAATATTCGACTTCCGCGACAAGCTCAAGCGCTTGGAGCACGGCACGACGTACGACTCCTCCGTGTTGCTAGGCGGTTGGGGGGTTTCATTTCTCTGTGGTGCTTTACTGTAGCTTTAGATCCTTTGCCTTTTTGGGTTAATCGGGTTTCTGAATAAGGCAGCTAAAAATTTCATTATGGCTACCCTGCTAAGTGCAGCCAAGATCTCGGAGCTTCTAAGTAGGGTTTAGGGTTTTCTGTTTTGGGGCTCAGGGGTTCTGGTTGAGGGTTGAAGGTTGAGGGTTCAGAGTTTAGGGTTGAGGGTTTAGGGTTAGAACCCACTGAAGGTCATGGCTTAGGTTCAGAGTTTATGGGGTTAGTTTTTTTTTCTCCTGGTTTTCTCATGTTCTAGCTAGCGCTAGTCAAGCAGCTCGTCATGCGACAGACAAATACCCACCCGCCCATCGACTCTCTCAACATTCCTCTCCCCTAACATGTGGAACACACTCAAAAGGTTTGTTTGTATGTATGTATGTATGTATGTATGTATGTATGTATTTCTATATATATATATATATATATATATATATGTGTGTGTGCAAATTTCAGAGGCTTGAGGGTAGAGGTTGCAAAGCTTGTAGCACTTCCGGCACGTTACTTTGTAGCGTGCCCAAACAGGGACCGTACATTGAGAGAGCACGGCTCATGTTATGCCGGTTTAGGGTTTAGGGTTTAGGGTTTAGGGTTTCGGGTTTGGGGTTTAGGGTTTAGGGTTTATGGTGAACCTGCGCAGGAGGGCGAGAAGGCGTGTTGCTCTATGCCCTCTGGTTCCAATGGGCCATCGGACGCTACCTAGCCGAGAAGGTTATGGACGATGAGCAAAGCATCATCGCATCCCGTCAGCAAGTTGCGAAGCATCCGACACTCCTTCACATGGTGCGTGCTTGGAGGTTCATGGGTACTTGGTAAGTAGGGATACATTCTAGGTAGGGCAACTAATCAGTCGCAAATGAGGCCTCAAGTAACCCTACACCCTAAGCCAGAAACCCTAAGCCCTAAACCAGAAACCCTAAACCTAAACCCTAAACCCTAAACCCTAAACCCTAAACCCTAAACCCTAAACCCTAAACCCTAAACCCCAAATCCCCTAACCCCTAAACCCCAAACCCCTAGACCCTAAGCTGCCCTGAAAAGAGCAGGCCGAGATTTGGTGGGCGGGCAGCTTCCGGATCGAAGGCCCTGGCGAGATGATTGGGGCAAGCAAGGTCACGTCCACGAATCACTCGCCACGCCCTAAACCCTAAAGCCTCAACCCAAAACCCCAAACCCTAAACCCGAAACCCTAAACCATAAACCCTCAACCCTAAACCTGCCAGGCCTCTACGGAATGAGCTGGCCCGAAGTGCTCGCGCAGATGCTCATGGCAGACGCACCCGCCGGCACGGGCGGCACCGCCGAGTCGCTCCTGCGCCTCAGGGGCACCTATTACTTTGTGGGTTTAGGGTTTAGGGTTCAGGGTTTAGGGTTTCGGGATTAGGGATTGGGGATTTTGGTCGCCCAGTGGTGCACTTTTCCCTGTATTTGGTTCAAGGCCCCCTCTTAAAGTAAGCAAGCCCAAAAAGGGTGCCCTCATTATCACATGGTTGCTGGGCTACTCAGATTATGAGTTTTCTTTAGTTTCGTTTTTAAAACAAATTTCGTTTATGCAAGAACGTGATTGTTTTGTTTTTTCGTGTCTTTGTGGCTTTTGAGTATTTTGACAAGAAGAACATGATTGCTAAGCTGTGGTAGCTTCGCATCTCTGATGACGTGATAAGATGCTTGGCGGTTTCGCATCTTCACTTGTGCTTTTGAATTGAATACAAGTGCTATTCTGATGATTCAGGCTCTTTCGAATTGTGTTCTTGACCTCTCCCTGCTGTCATGTGTGACTGAGGCTGATGTTTCGTTCAAACAGATGCCGATTGGCCCGATATAATCCTGATCACCCGTACACAAACCAATAGAACCCACAAACATCTTACATTTGTCGCAGCCTCCCCTAAACCCTAAACCCCAAGCACATAGCCCGCAGCCCCGAGGTACGCGAGCAGTCTTGGCCGTTGGTTTGGTGAGCATCCGAAGCTCGGACCTTGACTCTTTGGTTTGTATGGGTTTATATTGGGTTGACATGCTTTTTCGGGGTTTATATGGTTTATATGGTTTATATGGTTTATATGGTTTATATGGTTTATATGGTTTATATGGTTTATATGGTGTTATGGGGTTTACAGGGTTTATATTGGGTTGACATGGTTTTGATGGGTATATATGGTTCTTCTGGGGGAACCAAAACCCAAGTCCCTCAAGCCTGCACCCCCAAACCCCTTGCATGAGGAGCTTGATTTGGCGCATCCTGGCGGCAGTATATGATGTGTCGAGAACCCTGATCCCTGAATCCTAACGGCTCTACTTGAAGATTCATCAGGGTGCGTATGCAAGAAGGGGGAGAGGGTTATAGGTGGCCTAAATTAGGGTTTTTTTTGCCATAGTTACCCTACTCATAGCTCTACATACATGTACCCGACTGAACCTTCAGGAAAACCCTAAACCCTAAACCCTAAGCCCGGCAAGGGTGAGCGTGCGACATTGCCCAGGCAACACGGGCAAGTTCTGGGTACCATTTGGAGAAAATCTTGAGCTCCTTGGATTGGCATAAACTACCCTAAGCCCCAAACCCTACACCCTACACGCTTTTAACCCCTAAACCCTTTCATCTATTTGCTATGATGGTTACTCTTTGGTGTTGTTTTGCTATTGCGTCCTATTGGTTTAATTATGGGGTGTGTTTGTCTTGCTCGTATCATTGTAGCTCTTGTCGTTGTGGCTACGTACTCTGCTGGCACTCCATGCTCTCTCAGGCTGCAGGAGACGAAGATCGTCAACCAGCTGAACGATGAGCACCTGGAGCGGATCATGCGCCTCTGACCTCGAACCTTAGCAGTTGCGGGGTTCAGGGTTCCCTAAACCCTAAACCCTAAACCCTAAACCCTAAACCCCAAACCCCAAACCCCAAACCCCAAACCCCAAACCCCAAACCCCAAACCCCAAACCCCAAACCCTAAACCCTAAACCCTAAACCCTAAACCCTAAAGCCCTAAACCCCAAACCCTAAGCCCTAAACCCTAGGGTGCTTCCGAGAATCCCATATATTTTCTGCCAAGCGCAGGGCTCTTCTGCATATGAAGCCCGGAGCCCGAGTGAGTCGCCGTGTCCAGTGCCCACACTCAGGTACGGATATGTCTGTGCCAACAAGCAGCTGCTTGGAGTTGACTGGTGAAGAGACATCCTTGAACTAGCACTATCATGGGTCCCCTGGTCCCTTACTACCCCCCTCTATACTCCCCCCCACCCCCCCCCCAAGGTCCCCCCATAACTAAGGCTATTTTGGGGAAATTAAGCCTAATTAAGGTTCTTCTGAGGGGGGAACCTGGGGCTTGATCTCTCCGAGGATTCCGAGATTGGTGGCTTCGTGTGAAAGCTACAAGCGCAAGAAGCTCGCGGCTGCCAGCAAAAGTGTGCGCGCCTGCGCTGACCCTAAACCCTAAACCCTAAACCCTAAACCCTAAACCCTAAACCCTAAACCCTAAACCCTAAACCCTAAACCCTAAACCCTAAACCCTAAACCCTAAACCCTGAACCCTGAACCCTGAACCCTAAACCCTAAACCGCTTGCTGGTGCTTTGTGGTGCCGCTGCGGCCTCCTTCCACTTGGAGGTTCAGGGTACTTGTAACCCCAACTATATCTGTACTTATAAGCCCCCCTACATCCTCTGAGTAGGTTATGTGTAGACTCGTAATTGGGGTAATAAGTGCCCATGAACCTCCAAGCAGACTTCCAGAATTTCAGAACACTCATCAGCCATCTGCAAGGTGACCACAGCATCGCGCAGTGAGCTTGGCGGAACGAGGACTTGAGTACCTGAGCTTGCAGCAGAGAGAAGCACACCACCACACGCACCCACCCGCCCAGCCCCACACACCCACACACCCACCCACTCACCCCCCCACCCACCCACCCACACCCTCGCGCACACACGCCGGCCCGCCCGCCCGAACGTGCGACGCACACCATCATGGATGATGAGATTGGGTCTTTTGGCTCTGGCATTTTGGCTCTGGCAGGAAATACAGCGGCGGCACCGACGATCGCGTGCAAACTGCAGCGGCTTTCGTCACTCTCCTACGTGAGCTTGGAGAGGACAGTTCTCACGAGCCATGAAGAGGGTGACAGACGGTGACGGACGTTTTTCTACTTACCTGAGGTATGTGGTGTGGCTTCGAGCGTAGTGGCTTCCCTCTTTTCACACGCTAGTCGAAAGTCAGTTGCGCTCCTGCTTTGAATTTTGGATGGGCACCCTATGCCAACGCCGAATACAAGCCCTAAGCCCCATTGATCCCTATTGATCCGACGGCGCATGTACTAGCAGTGCAGGTGGCGTACCTAGAAGCCCGAAGCCCCAGCCACACCCCAGACATCTGCAGCTTGCGTTCTTAAACCCTAAACCCTAAAACCCTAAACCCTAAACCCTACACCCCAAAACCCTAAGCCCTTGATTCCTCAGGACGAGAAGGAAGTGACATCCGTGCGGGACGGCCTTGCTCACTACATGGAGTGCTTTGAGGTGGTGAGGGCTTGGGGAAGATGAAGGCCTAAACCCTAAACCCTAAACCCTAAACCCTAAACCCTAAACCCTAAACCCTAAACCCTAAACCCTAAACCCTAAACCCTAAACCCTAAACCCTAAACCCTAAACCCTAAACCCTAAACCCTAAACCCTAAACCGTAAAACCTAAACCCTAAACCCTAAACCCTAAACCCTAAACCCTAAACCCTAAACCCTAAACCCTAAACCCTAAACCCTAAACCCTAAACCCTAAACCCTAAACCCTAAACCCTAAACCCTAAACCCTAAACCCTAAACCCTAAACACCCTAAACCCTACACCGCGAGAGAGCAGGGCCCTGTGGCAGTCGTCAGGCTCAGATCAACCGCTCCAAAACATGACGGCGACTTCGGCGCCACGTGAGGCTGGGCATTGCTTGAGGGTTTGATTTCCACAAGCTTCTCGGTGGCTTTGGTTCGCGTTGCGTGGGTGCAGCTAGTCTTTCGCAAGTTCACGAGCAGGATAAGGTATGAAGTATAGCAGAAGCTGAATCTAAAATTTGCGTGAGACGTTTCTTTGTTGAAAAAACAGACTGGCCTGCAGCCTCTGACATGGAGAGCTGAGTCGAGGTCCTGGAGGAAGACTCCTATTCTTGCAGTAGAAGGAGGGGGTTTAGGAGGGGGTTTAGGGTTTAGGGTCAGCTAGTCTGTCCGATGTCGATGACATGCTACTGCAGGAGGGCAGAGCTAATTTTAACGCTACGCGACCCGCCTCGGCCCGGCCCAGCGTATCCGCGTGAGCATGGTGATTCCGCAGCGCCCAAGTCGCTGGACCCCAAGCAATAAGGGTTGGGTTGAGGGTTGAGGGTTGAGGGTTGAGGGTTGAGGGTTGAGGGTTCCGGGTTTATGGTTTATGGTTTGGGGTTTGGGGTTGAGGGTTAGTTTAGGGTCAAGGTTCACGCTTTGGGGTTGAGGGTTTTTTTGGGTTTAGGGTTCGGCTTGGAGTGATCGTAGGGTTGAGCCAGGCCCCTTAAGGTTTAAGGCGACTCTTCGCCAGGGTGGGGTGGGG
>CAJNDS010001002.1:0-40236 GCA_905221605.1 Symbiodinium natans
GAGTGGCATCCCCACAACGAGGGGGGTCCCTGCAAAATCCTTACATTTCCTATTTCTGCAGGGACGCACGTCCGTGGACCACTACGTATTGCATCCACAACGTCCCACAATACAGAAGTTCTCTATGCACATAGCCCTAATTCTTCGACGGCTCCCAGCTGTCCAAGACTTCGTGCTGGTATTTGCCAAGCACCTCTTCCAGGAGGGCTTCTCCCGAACCCTCTTCTGTGGTGTTGGGTTTAGTTTAAGGGTTAGTATTTGGGATTTAGACCCTTAGGGTGTAGGCTTTAGATTTATGTAGGGTACAAGCTTTAGGGTTAAACCCGGATGCTTGTCATCCGGCAAAGATTCTTTCCCACTCCCTCGTGGCTTAAGGTGAGTGAAATCTGCATAGAAGCTTGCGTCCCTAATAATATCCTTAATGATATCTAAATCTATTAAAAATATTTTCCCTAAGAGTCTACCCAAACATAACGACCTCGCAACAAAATTTCATTCCCCCCAATATCCATCGTTAGAAAAGAACGCAACGATTTCAATATCTAGGAATAAAATCGATCGATATATATCCCCATAAAAGGCTACGGGCTCGACCCCTATTTTCGCTCTGCGGCCGCCCTATCGGATGCCCCGCCTCCTCTTCCGGTCCATTTGGCTGCTTGTGAGGGCCTTGCAGGGGGATCCTGAAAATTCCGGGAATTTTAACGCTTATTGTCTAAAAATCCCGGGAATTTTGGGAATTCCCCGGAGTTGAAAATTGCCGGAATTTTAGGAATTGTCCGGATTGAGGTTTGGGCTTTCCTTGGGCTGTCACGGCGTTGTCCGCTTGGTCCGCTTGGGTGAATTTGGGTTGTCACGGTGTTGTCCGCTTGGTCGGTTTTGGGTTGTCATGGCGTTGTCCACTTAGTCCGCTTGGGCGGTTTTGGGCTGTCACGGTGTTGTCCACTTGGTCGGTTTTGGGCTGTCACGGTGTTGTCCGCTTGGGTGGTTTTGGGTTGTCATGGTGCTGTCCGCTTGGTCGGTTTTGGGCTGTCATGGTGTTGTCCGTTTGGTCCGCTTGGGCGGTTTTGGGCTGTCAGGGTGTTGTCCGCTTGGTCGGTTTTCGGTTGTCACGGTGTTGTCCGTTTGGGTGGTTTTGGGCTGTCACGGTGTTGTCCGCTTGGTCGGTTTTGGGCTGTCACGGTGTTGTCCGCTTGGGTGGCTTTGGGTTGTCGTGGTGTTGTCCGCTTGGGAGGTTTTGGGTTGTCACGGTGCTGTCCGCTTGGTCGGTTTTGGGCCGTCATGGTGTTGTCCGTTTGTTTTGGGTTGTCACGGTGTTGTCTGTTTGATCGGATGTTCGTTGTCACGGTGTTGTCCGCTTGGGCGGTTTTGGGTTGTCACGGTGTTGTCTGCTTGGTCGTTTTTGGGTTGTTATGGTGTTGTCCGTTTGGTCTGCTTTGGTGGTTTTGGGTTGGCATGGTGTTGTCTGTTTGGTCGGTTTTGGGTTGTTGTAGTCTTGTCCGTTTGGTCCGCTTGGGTGGTATTGGGTTGTCATGGTGTTGTCCGCTTGGTCGGTTTTGGGCTGTCACGGTGTTGTCTGCTTGGGTGGTTTTGGGCTGTCACGGTGCTGTCCGCTTGGTCGGTTTTGGGTTGTCACGGTGTTGTCCGCTTGGTCCGCTTAGGTGGTTTCGGGTTGTCACGGTATTGTCTGCTTGGTCGGTTTTTGGACTATCACAATTTGTTCGCCTGATCCGCTTGGGTGGTTTTGGGCTGTCACGGTGTTGTCCGCTTGGTTGGTTTTGGGCTGCCATAGTGTTGTCCGCTTGGTCCGCTTGGAAGGTTTTGGGTTGTCACGGTATTGTCCGCTTGATCGGTTTTGGGTTATCATAGTGTTGTCCGCTTGGTCCGCTTGGGTGGTTTTGGGTTGTCATGGTGTTATCTGTTTGGTCGGTTTTGGGCTGTCATAGTGTTGTCCGCTTGGTCCGTTTGGGTGGTTTTGGGTTGTCATGGTGTTGTCTGTTTGGTCGGTTTTGGGCTGTCATAGTGTTGTCCACTTGGTCCGCTTGGGTTGTCACGGTGGTGTCGGCTTGGGCGATTTTGGGTTGTCATGGTGTTATCCGCTTAATCTATATGGACGATTTTGGGTTGCCATGGTATTGTTTGTTTGGTCGGTTTTGGGCCGTCATAGTGTTGTCTGTTTGTTTTGGGTTGTCATGGTGTTGTCTGTTTGGTCGGATGTTCGTTGTCATGGTGTTGTCTGTTTGGGCGGTTTTGGGTTGTCACGGTGTTGTCTGCTTGGTCGGTTTTGGGTTGTTATGGTGTTGTTCGTTTGGTCCGCTTTGGTGGTTTTGGGTTGTCATGATATTGTCTGTTTGGTCAATTTTAGATTCATTTAGTTTTTCTTCTCGACTAAAATATGGTATTATTGTAGTACCAGTCCGTCCTTTCACGTTTTTCAGGTGTGTTTGAGTTTCTCTAATGTTATAAATCCCGTTCTTAGATGTATATCTCGGGTTGGTATGGTTGCCATAACGTCTTGATTTCTAGATAATTTTACGAATCCTCCCCTATCGTTGGCAAAATCCATCAAAATCTTGCCACCAATTATCTGGGAATCATTCTGATAGATTTTAGGATGTGAGGTTCAATTCTTTTCTATTTATTCTGATCTTTGATCCGTATTTTCCGTCCGCGTTTCTCGATATTCCCTAGCTTCTTTTAGAGATTGGCAGACGTATATATCGTCGATGGAATCGACAAGTCCCCTCTAGTCCATATTAATTTCAATTTTTTTGATAATAATGAATTTAATTATAAGAGAAATAGAAGCTTCGAAAGAAATACATTTTAGATGATTCATTTATCATTCATTCATCATAAATATCATAATATAAAATATAATAAATAAAGATATAAAGTATATAAATATAAATATATATATAAAATCTACGAGAAATTGAATTATTTTTCTTGCTAAGTTATATGTAGATCGGTTTAATGAATAAAAGAATTCTATGAATTTGAATTTGGGGATAATACTTAATAGGGTTCAAAAGTTCGATGAAAATATATTTCGAAAATAAAAACATCGAAATTAATTGAAAAATCCATGAATTCCGATATCAAACTAATTCCCTTTATGTAAATGAAGCTAATACATATTTTCTCAAAAGATTCGTCCTTATCCTGGCAACATACCCGAAATTCCCGCCCCTCTCCTCTTTAAGGCCTTCCATTCGCTTAAGATTGGTAAAGGCCTGGGCCCTGATGGATTGTGTCTTGATTTCATACGACTCTTCTTTGGCGAGATTGGGGATGGGGATGCAATCGTGGAATTAATCAGACATTTCGTATAACTGTTAGCTTCCGTCCCTAGCTTGGGGGAGAAACTTTTGTGGGCACTGATAAACGGGATGCTCGAGGACGGATCATCGCTTCCCCAATCATCGCTGCGAATATACGCTCAGGGCAGGTAATGGTTCATGACGAACTATATCAATTGCAGGTCTCATATCTTGAATTCTCCAGGTAATCCATGCCCTTGTGCATTCTTACCGTTGTGTGGAATCTGTGATCATAATGGGACGAAGTTTTGTCAGCAGCCACTACCAGTGTCTGGTCCATGCGCACGTCAATGCATGCATCAAGATTCCACCAGCCTTGTGACAGAGGAATTACGCTTCGCAACTCTGAAAAAAAGCTAAGCCTGCGACAACACCTGCGTTGAGAGACTCAACCAGCTCTGACATGGGCAATGCCACCTGTGCAAGGCAGTCAATCAGCGACCTGCTGAACCGATCACCTCCTTTCACATTGCAACCTACCGACTTGCCGACTTGCCTGCGCACAGCTGTGCAGAAGTTCTGCGCGTATGCCATCAGCCTCGTTGCCTGCATGTGACTCGTGTTCTTGTGCGGCTGTAGCACCCCCGAGTGCAGATGACTGACAGACATCTGATTGCATCCAATCATGCTGGAGCGAAACCAAGCTTTCATGGCGGCTACAGCGCAAAAGTATTGATTGTAGCATGCGTTGAATTGGTCATTGGTCGGTGCAGGAGCTATGCTGCGTTAGTACCTGTGATGCGAGGTACATTTCGCTTGAATGGTGACCGAATGCCGTGCTTTGACTCTTTGGGATGGGTTTGGCTTGAGTTGTAGTTGCGGGTTGATGAGCCTAGGGTCCTACCGAGGATGCCCGTATCCCAGGTGCCTCTTAGTGTTCGACAGAGGCCCCTAAACCCTCATAACCTAGAAGAGGACACCAGCCCACCGCCCTCCGCAAGAGGCCGCAAAAAGATGGCAAATTGGCACTCGGAACGGAAATCGCAAAAGAGATGCCCGCAGTGGCAATGGTGCCGAGAGCTCGGATGCAGATTTTGGATTTTCAATATCTTTCGACCGCTACGGTCTTCCAAAGCAGCAACCATGACCACCCTTGAGCACCCTTTCAAACCACCAACTGGCTGTTGCCGGGGCTTCGCTCAGGACCACAAGTGAACCCGACGTGATCTAGGCCGAATCCGATGGACATGCCACGTGCCAGTCACAATCTTCGGCCATGCGGATGTCTCCAGGCTCCGTAAAGAATGGCTAAACAACGCAGTGCGAGGGACGCTTCTTGATGCCCTATCATGTCTGACTGCAGCATACTGGCAGAGGGGACTACAAGCTTCATACCGGTTAGGAAAGCTGTACACCGCACAAGCTGTAGCATGTGCCACGACATGCCATGACATGCTATGACATTACCACTCAAACGTGCCTACAACCAAGCAAAAGCCGCGTCGGTCAGACGAGAGCTGCGACCTGACATCTTACAGCATCTCAGTGCACATGGTAAGAGACCTGCATATCTTCTTGGCCACATGCACTTCTGACACAGGTTTTCCGCCGGCATGAGCAGCACATAGCAGCAGCTGATGCCTCATCACAACTTTTCATGAAATCTCAGCACCACAGACTAGAAATGTGGCACAGGTCTCATGACCTAGGCCAAACTGCTTCCAGGCTAATTCGTGCAAATTTCGCAGGGCCAGGTCACCAGTGACCACCCTTCAAATTTCCCCCTTTACATCGCGAATACACTTGGGAATGCCTTGTGCCCATCTGCCTCATGCGCCGGCCGTGGGGGAGAAGATCTGACCCAAGGGAGCCTCGCGCCTTGAGCTCTAAGGACCCCCTAAGGCCCTAAGGTCTGTTTGCAGGCCATGGCACTCTCGCCCAGCTTAACTTCACACGACAAAGCAAATAGCTCCGCCGAGGCCCCAGGCCTTAGGCGCTGCGTGAGAAGAAAAACTCACCTCCTTTGTTCCCAGGCGGCCTGGTAGAGGACACCCCCTATGGACCTTCGTGAAGCCATGACCTTAAATGTTTCTGCGCCTTCGCATGAACAGAAGCTGCGGCACTGGGCCCTCTTCGCCTGCCAGCCCCTGAAACATTCAGAACATCCGGCTGACGTGCAACCTATTTTTGAAGGGGTTTCGTCCTGGGCGCGTGCGAGCTATATTTGTCACAGGATTCAATTTGGTCTGGGGCAGCCTGGGGGGGTCTGGGCCCTGGAGGCCCTGGACCTCGGGACCCCCTACCAACCTCAAACTGTGCCACCGAGGTCTAGGGGCTTAGGCGCCACCCCCCGCAATAAGGGCCGGCCTAAACCTTCAGTTTAGGATTTAGGGTTGAACACCTCTTCGAAACACACACCCTGGACCATCCTTTTCAACAATACCCGCCATTGTACCCGAAATCCGAAATCTTTAAACCTCTTGGACAAAGACACCTCCCGCAAAACAGGCCTTTATTCAACGGAAATCATGGGTGCGTTGGCATGCACATTCATGCTGGCCCTGTCTCATAGCATGGGTGCACTTCTCGGTCACAAAAAACATCTGATCAGCGACATTTTAACTTCATTTCAGGCCTGTCACACAGCTCCACCAGCTGCTGGGTCGTGGCGTAGCTTCTGTAAGGCCTCTGACTCAATGCCCATGACAAAGATGCGGTGTTCTCAACATGGTAGGCACACGTATGCAAAGAGCCAAGACTTCGACAGAGTCCATGCTACTGCCTGCAACATCTGTCGCTTCATGCCGTGTGCCGTGTAGCCGCTCGGTGTGCAACAAGTGCAACATGCCAACTCGACCTGGGAAGCTTCGAGGACCTTGTAGCAGAACGGATCCACACCTTATGAAAGAGTGTCACTTGAACCAACACTTCCTGCGAGTCCAGTGCATCCGGGTAGCATTCAGAACTGAAAACCACCCCGTCGAACTTCAAAGCAACAGCGCTGGTCAGCAAAAGACCTGTCACGCAAATACACGAGGATACATGCGACCTCCTGCTGGACACTGGACAGCGCCGAATTCATGGTCTACAACAGTGTCAATGGGGGACCCATGTTCTCCGGATGCTTGATCTTGTCAACTGCAAGCAAGCACTTCGGCGCAGGCTCGAACCTGGACTGGGCAGCCCAGCGCCGGTGGTTTGAACTGTTTGAACTCTTCCCTTAAAGGCCTTAGGATGCTCGAGCATGCCTTAGGATGCCTTAGGATGCCTTAGGATGCCTGGGGCACGGCTGGTCTGTGGCTTGAGGCTGCTTGATTTGTCCTGCACTCACACGGCAGCGTTTAAAGCCACACGACGACACCACATGGTGATAAGTGAGATTCCTACATTTTCTCTGCTGCATATCTGTGGTCCTATAACCAAATCATCGTCATCCAAGCTCTGCGAAAGCGCCTCACATGGAAGAAAACAAGCATCATGATCAAGTTTGATTCAGCACGCCAGCCTACCTGCCTTTGGACCGAAAAGCACGTGCTGCCTGCTTCTGATGAATTTAGAACTGTGAGGCATGTCTCCAGCAACCACCGCTTCAAACTTCTGACCATATTTACGTAGGCGCTGAGTTCCTTGCAGGACGGCCTTTGGGGTTCGAACAACTTTATCCTGATGCACGTGCACTCAAGCTCATCCACGACTTGGGAGCAGTAAGCAAATGTTGCAGTCCCGGTCTGAGACTGAGGCTGCGTTGTACAAGCTGGCTGCTTCTCGCGCCTCAGGAGTAAAGACCTTCGAGCGGCGGTGTGACACTTCTGCTGTTCAGAATGCCACGCAATATCACGTGGGGATTTCACAGCGGATGAAACGGCGCCTTGTCAAACTTGAAGTGCTCTCCAATAGACTTCACAACCTGACGCCCGCGCACCTTTCATTTGAACTGCCGATTTCGGGAAGTCGCGCAAACCGTAAAATCGACATGTTTCGAGAACTTAGGTCTGCTGCTACGCATTGCCCTTTGGGCATGCGGGCGCGTCTGCGCCCAACGCGGAGTCTGAAGAGCTCCTTCCAATCACGCCAGAAGTATCCACAATCACAAGCGGGAACATGCATTGAATAGTCATTGAATGCATTGTTCATGCCAAGCCCCGCCTTGATTGCCGGGTTCCGGATAGACAGGATATCGTAGACTCCCGACATCAGGAAGCCAGTTCAATGGTTAGTTAAGTGAGTACATTGAGTACGTGCTCATGGCAGTATGGCAGCCGTTGGAATTCTGCGAAGTGCCAGTAGTGTTTATGAGTCTTTCAGCATCACAGGTTACGCCAGGATGCCAGTTGATCAGTGGCTGAATAGCTGAAGCTGAAGTTGGAAGATGCAGGCAACAGCTGGCAGGGCTTGATAAGCCACATGCACATGATGACAACCTGTGACAAATGTGACAAGAAAGAACTGCTTTCATAACCTCAAGGTGTGAGGTCGGCTGTGAGGCGTAAGCTGCCGGTCATAGACCATAGCTACCAGTGTAGGCAGTTGACTCCGACAACTTGCCCACAACGCAGAAACTGAATTTGGGCCCTGGCTTGGCTTATACATCTAAGAACTCATCTAGTTTTGTGTCAGCGGGTCGGCATGGTTGTGCTTGCTAGATTGCATTGTACGGCCATGATACTGAAATTCCATGTTGTGCAAATTTGCGGCACAACTGGGCTGCATGGCAACTGCCAGTTGCTGTATCTTTCTCTGGCTGCTCAGCCTTCTCAGATGAGGCTGGAGCACCACTCAGCGCATCCTCGCACCTGATGTTCCAGGACAAGACAGTCATGACGGATGGCGGCAGCCAATGCAGAATTTAGTTCGGCGCCAGTCTTCGGAATGTGGCTTTTGCAAGCTTCCAAGCTCTGTCCTCAAGCCAAGACACTCGACTCTGTCAGAAAGCTTCTCTGATGCATTTGCGCAATTGTACGATTGCGTTTTTAAAACTTCAAAACTTGTGAGAACTGTTTCTGCAACCAAGTCACAGCCATAGCTTCTGTGGCTCTACTTCTTGCGGTCACGGTCACGGCTTCGGGAACGTTCGCGTTTGCGTTCCTCAAGCAGCATGGAGATTCACACAGTTCTCCTGAAACAGCCATGGTCCCGCCAGTGCACATCTCACAGGAAGGTGCCTTCTCCTTGTCTTTCTTCTTGTCCTTATCCTTCTCTCGCTCCCGCTCCTTGTCCTTGTCCTTGTCCTTCTCCTTCTCCTTTTCCTTGTCTCTTCCTTTTCTGTCCTTCTTGTCATCATCTTCCTGCGCACACCGCAAGCTGCGCCCAGTGCTTAAGTACGGGCAGAGAGTTTTGGGGACCCTCTTGTTTCTTGTTTTGCATTTTGCGCCGTTTTTTTTTTTTTTTTGGGGGGGGGGGGGGGGACAGGGGAGAGTGGGGGTTACGGTTTGGGTTTAGGGTTAGGACACCACGGGTGCTTCCTGCCATGTCTAAGTTCTGTCGGAGACGAACTTTTCAAGAACCAATTCTTCGAGACATGCTTCTTGGGACATGACGAAATTTAAGCTTTTGCGCTTTTTAGTTGGCGAGGTTTTCAGGGGCTCTGGCCACTGGATGCACTTGTAGCGTGGACGCTTTCATCGTGGGTGCCCTGGCCAAAGGGGGCACTGAAAGCATGGACGCTCGTGTCGTGCGGGCACGAATGCTCTGGCCAATGGATGCACTGGTAGCATGTCACTGTCAACCCACCCACCCACCCACCCAACCCCCCATCCCCTTCTGCAAGCGTTTCGTCATGAATCGCTCTTGCGTTTCAACCTTAAACAAGGAGCCGCAGGAGGAGGCAAGAACCAAAATAAAGGAGCAACGAAACATGTCCTCCTTGAGTACTGTAGCTATTCACTCCTTTGAGCAATTTTTGTGCGCGGCGGCTCTGTGCATGCGCACATATGACGCAGTCGGCGCAGGCTGAAAAGTCTTTTCTGATTCACGCTCATCAACCTGTTCTTGAGACTTCGAGAAATCCAGTAGGGCAAACAGCTGAAAGTCACGCGATGTGAATCACATGTCCGGGCAAATTGGCAAAGCGCTGAGTCTCAGTGTGAGAAAAACGAGAACAGACGTTGTCGCGGTGCTCATGTTGAGTTCATCGCTTGGGTATCTCGAATACTGTAAATGGTAAAAGGAAAACCGTAGGATATGCCACTAAGGACACAACAGTAGGTGTTGCCGATTGTTTTTCATGTTTTTCATGGCACAGCTTTCATGCCAGGAATGCTAGTACGATCCTCTGAACAGGTCCTTGGCACAGGCATAGGAAAATATGAGGCACATGTGTTGCACAGTTGTGGCTGCAATGACAACTTTCATGTACAGAAGTCCAGACTACAAACGTCCAGCACTGTGTTATGCACTTCAAAAGCTATTCTAGTTCTCATCGTGCATGTAGCTGGATCGAATGGCAGCCCAATTGCTCCGTTTTGGAGTTCCGCCGCGTCCTTATCTTTTTCCTTCTCCTTCTTCTTGTCTGCTTTCTCCTCCTTCTCTTTTTCCTTCAGCTTTTCGGTCGTCTCCGCGAGCCTCCTGAGAACACGACCCACGAAGTGCATAGCAGTATGTGACTTATGTGGAAGTAAATTAGAATTGTGACTGCTTCCCAAACTGTTTCTGGTCCTCTGCTTCTTCTTCGAAGGCTTGCCTTTGCCACGCTCGCTACAACTCAGTCACTTCCCACTTCTCACACACGGCTTCAGGCTTGGCCTTGGCGGCCAGGTCCGCGTCCACCACCAAGCCGGCGAGGGAGCCAGCCCTCCACCGTGCGACCACGCTCCACGTCCACCATGACGCGCCGACCTGCACCAAGCCCTCTGCCTCTGTCCTTGACAAGGATCCTGTTCCTAACTGCTCTGTGCCTTGTTCAAGAGCAGCTTATCTCTATGGGCGCATGCTGCTGCTTCGACTGCCCCGTATCTTGTACCGAGCCACCGTCAATCTTCTTGCCATCTCCCTGCTTGTAGGCATTCTTCAGGTCACGCTCATGTTCGAACTCGATGAATGCGTATCCTTCTCATCATAAACTTTGGCAACTGGAGACATGGTTCAAGGAATGCAGCTCTGAAGTATGCACTGGAGCTGGGCCTCGTGGCTTGCCTTTTTGATCGTAGACCATGCGAACCTGCCAAAGCGGTCAGGTCGAAGTTTCGAGACTTTTCCCGAAAACCCCTCCGCATGGGCTTGGGTTCTTGTTTATCAAAACGACAGATCCGTGGGGCAGGGGGATGACGCGCATGCGAAAGAGATCGGGCAGATGGCTGGTCGACGGGCAGGGCAGGTGGTGCACGGGGGAGAGGGACGCGAACCAGTCGAGGCGAGCGAAATCGGGTGCATGGCCAGTCAACGGTGGGGCATGAAGAAGGGTGACAGTGGAATACAGGCCGACGTCAGGGCCAGCGACAGCACTACATGCAGTTAAGAATCCGCAGATGCCTCAGGCCGTAGGTGTACCACCTCCTACCCCTACACCTCCTTTCCCTCTGCTTCTTCACCCTGTGTGAAGCAAGCCTGCCTACTCCCGCCCCCCCCCCACTCCTCCACGGCTGCCCTTTCCTCCCCCAACCATCTCCATTCCCTACCCCCTCAAAGCCTTCAACTGTAGCTTTCCTGGAAAAGGGGACCTTGCCTCGCCGCTGCTGTTGCTACGACCGCGGGCGTAACGGCGTAGCGTTACAATATGACTCTGGAATACTCTGGACCTGGATTGGCACCCCAGAGAAGAACATCAGAGTATTCTGGCCTCAGGCCGAAGGGTCCATCTTGGGACGCTGCTTGTTTGGACAATGTGTCAAGATGGTACCATGGTCATGGTAAGGCTTCCGGGTTGACCTTGCTTTGCTTGGTCTGCTACAACAGCCAGCCGCTTATCGCACCTTCTTGATGCTTCCAAAGACTTCGAACTCACGCTTCAGCTTCTTTTCTGTCGTGTCGTAGCCTTGGCTAGGCCCACTTGGTCATGCCAACATGTCCGACAAGTATTGGTCTGAGGACAGGACTTATACGGCCAACGAATAGAGTCTTGAAGGGATCACCGCTTGCATTGGGGTCCTCCATTGCCAGCGTTCATGTTAAGGGAGGAGGGCAAGGCAGATGATGGGAGACCTTGTGGGGATCATAGACGTCGATGACCTTCTTCTGCACGGCTTTGTGAGCCTGAACCTGCTCCAAACATACTAACATAGCTGCATATAGCTACGGTATGAAATTCCACCGTCATCTTGGCTACTTCAGCTGTTCGCCATGGAGAGGGACGCCTTCTCTCGATGTCTCCTGGCTTTGCGCTCCAAAGGAGACTCCCATGGTTCCCTTGGCGGTGGTGGATCCTGAAATCGGCAAAATCAGCTTTCTTCACTTGAGTTGCAAGACGGGCCCTCGTCGCCATGCTGACTGCATTCCATCATGAATGGTAATTACTGTAAACAGTCGGAGCTGCCTGTCTCGCAGACGTGAAAGACTTGAATGTCTGATTGCTGACAAGGCTCTGTTGAGAAGAACTCAACATACCTTTGTTGAGATGC
The DNA here is from genome assembly GCA_905221605.1 of Symbiodinium natans. Taxonomy (NCBI): domain Eukaryota; class Dinophyceae; order Suessiales; family Symbiodiniaceae; genus Symbiodinium; species Symbiodinium natans. The sequence continues at coordinate 11,816 of CAJNDS010001002.1, forward strand.
AAGGTACAAGTAACTTTTAATTGCAGCTTAGCAACAACAGGCCGACTCAACATCAGACAACCAAGACTTGCTGCCAAGACTTGCTGGTCACAGGGCACTTCGGCAAGAGGAAACAGCACGAGACGACGACAACGACGATGACGACGCCGGCCACAACAACGCAGCAGCAGCAGCAGCAGCAGCAGCAGCAGCAGAAGCAAAATCATAACAACAACACCGACAACGACAACCACGACCACAACCACGACGATGACGACGACGACAACGACAACCACCACCACCACCACCACAACAACGACGACGACGACAACAACGACGACAAAGAAGAAACTAGCTGACGTCTGAGAACAAGGCCTGCATGCTGTGAGAGCACAATAACTTATTTGATGCCTGCTACGAGTACTTGGAACTTGGGGCATTACCAGCCTGCGCAGACACATTCACAGCATGAGGTTGCGAGGCATGGTGCTCTGCACAGCCGGAGATTTTGATCAAGGGCTTCACCACGCATGGGGGCAGATGCTGCGGCGGGGGCCTTGCAGAGTTCGTTCGTAAGAAACAAGTGCGTCCCTTTCACCGTTTTTGCCCATTTCTTTGCTATGCAAATCGCGCCTGGGAGTAAAGAGTGCCAAAATGTGCGCTGGCAGTCCCTGGGCAGACATCCCCAAAACTCGAAGCCTGCCGGGCACCAGGACTACGTTAGGATTCTGGGCAAATGCTGCGCGAAAGCTGCACGAAAGCAAGAACCAGGCCTGCGGCTCCGTCCAGTGCCAAGCTAGTGTTGTTCAATGTGCAAGGTCTACCGATGGCTCTTTGTCTATGCCTCTTTTTATATGCCGCACTAACAACACTCGCAATGCTGTGTCAAAGCATGCTTGAGATACAGTTTGCGGCACAACAAGCTCTCGGAACAAGCGCTTGACTGAAGCTGATTGACGTAAGGTGTCTTTCACGAGCTGTCTTACTCATGCACCCGTTACGTGCACACTCGCAGCGAAACCTTGTGACCACTCTTGGTGAGTTTGCGCTAGCCGCCAGCAACCACTGCAGGAAAATTGGTGCATGGCACAGTCATTAGCTTGTCCCCAGCCATGTCCAGCCTCAGTCGTCAAAGTGTGGCTGTGGCTGGATCACTGGAGGTATTCCAGTGGTCCTGCGGTGGGACGCCACTTGGATCTCAAATGGTCCCAACCTTCCGCGCTCCGGTCGGGTGGGGTGAGACGGCAGAAGCTCTTCAGAGACGACAGCTCGAGTTGTGATTGACTAGCTAGTAGATCAATTGGGATCGAAACAGAGGGGGCAACTTGATGAGACTGAGATGGCTGTAGCGCAGGCCTTTGTGTGTCACAGTAGGTTGTGACGCGAGCAAATTGCAGGCAATGCAACTCAATTAAGCTTGTTCAGGCGCTTCGTCCAGTATAGAGTGACACATCCGTAGGGGTGCCCTTTGTTGTCCTGCTTGGGCTGTTGGCCTGAAGGGGATGCGCCCTGCTCTCAGGCGCTCATGGCATCGGTGGCGTCGAAGCACCCAGGCCACAGGAGCCTCCAGTCCACAACTCTGAGTGTCTCCACAATACGTAGCGACTGTACTGGCAAAGTGCGACCGGAAGACCTCTTCACAGCATGCGTCTGACTCCGGTGTCACACGGGTGGTTGTCAAAAGTATGGTCCCTTTTTGGATCCCTATTATAATACGGCACCTAATATTTGGAGTCATAATTTTGACAACCACCCACATGATGTGCCAGGTGATGCAACAGTCAGGGAACCTGCAAGGCCGGAGGGCTCGAATGGCATCTGACCTGTAAGGCAGTCAAAAGCACCTCGGGCATATATGAGCTAGGACTCCTAGCAACCTATTGCCTTTTGTATTTCTTCGAAACTCGAGCAATCTCATTTCATGCGCAAGTCTCAATTTCACCGGGCTTGCCTGCCGGCATCGGCGGCATCTCGACCATGTCAATGCCAAGCCCTCGTGGCACTATGTCTGGAAGGACTTGTGTCATGTTGTTCTTGCGTTGCTGCCCTCCGCAGTCTTCAGAGTGCCCTCAAGTGACTCAAGTGACTCAAGCGACTCAAGTGCCAGACCAAGCCCAGAAGTCGGTGAACCCAAGCCGGAGAGGCCGAAGTCCTTCGGCAGCCTGAGTTGGCTTTGCATACACCATACAGCTTTTTACACCAATCCAAGAATATGTGCGTGGAGGCCACGAAGGGCCCGCCGCTGTGGGGGCCTCTGTCGTCCATGGGTGCGGCTGGCTCATGACAAGTTACAGCTCGCGCTTGTTGATGGTTGCCCCTTGGCGGCTGGTGCCTTGTACTGCAGGGACGGAAGATCTGCGAACAGCTCGTCGGTCTGCCTCGGAAGCTCCGCAGTTCTAACTGGCAGCCTCTATACTCCAGATCTCCCAACAAAACCACCTAGACTCAGCGGACTTGTGGTGGCCATGTAATTACACCTGCCTGAGATGCTTGCGTTCAAAACTGGAACCAAGGAAGACCTGCACAGAACTAACTTGTCCCAGCGGCCCCAACGATCCGCAGATTGCCTCTCCATGACACGCTGGATGGTCCACCGGAAACGTGCATTGACAGCCCTCACCCCCCCCCCCCGCAAGGAAAAAGCCGCAAAAAAGAACAGGCAAAAAGAAACGAAGAGGCAAAACATGATGGAGGGGGGGGGGGGAAACGACCATGCACGGGCCTTGAAGCCCAAATCCAACTCCAGGTGTTCGACCCTGGCTTGCAGCAAGTGATGCTTGGACTCCAGGAGCTGCCCGGCCAGGACCTGCATCCTGCAGCAGACTCTTCGCAAAAAACACGCATTTTTACGGCGGCGGGCGCACGCTCTTCAGGCTCCGTGATCCCACTTCAAACGGGCGGGATCACAAAGAGCTTTCGGGTTGAACTTCGCTTTCAGCCAATTGTACCAATGGTTTTGTTCCAGGAGCGCAGCTCTGCAATGGAACAATTTGGAGCTTCTTGTGTGCCGGAACCTCTTCTATTCATCACCACTTCGTCCCGTCACGTTCATGAGTTTCATACTAGGGCATATGCGAAGCCGATGACTGCACAAGCAGCAACAGCTTCACAACCTCCCTCACACATGGCCAGAAGAAGCACAGTCTCTCTGACAGACGAATTCTGCCAACTACCCCCGATTTCTTCGAGACAGTGCATGTTGCAGTGATAAGACTTCACGAGTGGTACTGAAAATTAAGGCCAAGTCGCTGCAGCTCAGACTTTGTATTCGTCAAGGCCTGCTGGTAATGTCGGATTTCGGCTTGGAGGTGCGCATTTTGCCACCTCAACCATTCTCACCCCAGAGAGCAGGGGAAGTGGACCTCTTCTTCTTCTGCTTCTTCTCCTCGCTTGAAGTGGACCTCTCTCTCTCTCTCTCTGTTTTGCCAAGGGGCTGCAGAAATAGCACTGATGCTTGCGAAGACTTCGATTGTTTCATCTCGGACGGCAGGTCCTCATCATGGCTGGTTTGTGGCACATCAGTGCCTTCTAACGTTCCTTGGATGATCATCGCGGCACATCACGAGCCGGGGGTCTGCTGTCGTGCTCCATATCGAAGCAGTAGGAGGCGCCACCTGGGGCCCTGCTTGAGACGCTTGAGCCTGCCACAAGGCCACGGAGCAAACGGATCTCACACAAGACCATTTCACCCTCATTTAGTACTCATTGTGACTCGACGATTGCTGGTGTTGGCCTGAAGCTGCCGTCTCAGTGATCCAGATTCGGCTCGGGCTTGTCGTATCTGTTCCTCTGCCATCAGAAGCCTGAGTTCAACTGGAACGTACACATTGCTCTTGCTACGAGCCGTCTTTCTGGACACAGACATGATACCAAGTCCAGATGTGCTGCTTTTGCTGCATCTGCTGCATACCGTATCTTGCCTGCAGCAGTTCCTGCTGCAAGATTGCCGAATTGTTCGTGATTGATGCAGATCAACCCAGGTCAGAGATACGTGGTTGGTGCCGCTTGAAATGGTACTTGCTTTAAAAACAGCGGCTGCCCACGATAAGCCCATCAAAAACCAAGCTAAACCCAAGAAAGCCTCCAAAAAACCTAACAAAACCCAAAAAATCCTTAGCTCTCCCTGGATGGGGGTGTGGACAGACTCAGACTGTTCATGGAAGTTGTAGGCTGCAGCATTGAAAATCGCAGGGCTGAGAACTTTCTCACCATGAGCTCGCAAAATGGCAACATAAGCAGTGCACCCATCCAACTTACAAGCATCTCAAACGGCCCTGTCGCAATTCCCATTCTTGACAACGTCCCACAACAACCCCAAGCTACGAAAATCCCTCCCAACAAATCCTACGAAACCCCCAACCAGTCTTACGAAACACCAAGAAATCCTACACATCTTCCAGCAAATGCTGGAAACATCCCAACATGTTCCACTTTCCGACCAGGATGCAGAAAACTCCAACCATTCCTACGAAAATCCCAGCAACTCCCAAAATGACCCAACATTCCCCATCCAATCCTGCGACAATCCCAACCTATCTCTTGACAGAACAAGACATCATAACTTGATATCCTGGACGTGCAAATCAACATCCCGATCCGAGCTGAAAATCGTATAGCGGAACAAGTTTTGGAAAATTCAGGTTTTCTGTTTCAGAGCCTGAGATAAGTACGGTTGAAGAAGCATGTTTAAAGCATCATGCACCTGGAAAACACAGGTCTGCTACATCTTTGCGAATACAAGTTGGGCTGACTCACTGACTGCCGTTGACACTTCATGGTTTCCTGTGCTCTGCCTCTCCCACGCAGCCATTTTTGAACGTCGCACAGGACTGCCTTGCCTTTTCTCCCTAGGCATCTCCTCTAACAATGCCAGAAGCGTGCTCAACCAAGATGCTAGTCTGTGCCCCTAGCGGCGCTAGCACTTTCCCAGGACCCCTTCTTCTGGACCCGTCCCTAGCGCCAGCCTTCAGACTGGTGGAATCAATCATTTAAGGGGCGCTTGAAGCCCGTAAACTAGTTGATTCTTATACCACTTAAGGCCCGTGGTCGCCTGTGACCCACCTGAAACCCTTCAGAGAAACAGGAATGAGAGTGAGAGCGAGAAAGAGAAAGAGACAAAGCAAGGAGAGAAAGAGAAAAGAGACAGAGAGAAAGAGAAAAGATAAACAGAGAAAGAGGAAAAGAGAGAGAAAGAGAAAAAGAGAAGTTGCTTGGCCCAGTCCTCTTGCACCATCTGTTGATTCAGCATCTGGTTTGTGCCATCCTTTGCTGTCACATGACTCATGTAATGCGCCGGTCAGGTGGACGAAGGTCATCAATCACCCAACAGCTGTTGCATGAGGCGCAAGCGGTATGTGCTTTTGCGGTTTCCTTGGCCTGCTCGGCGCTCTTTCTGAGCGGGTTCGCTCCAGCTTCCTGTCGTCCGGGTGATGGTCAGCAGCACATGTTGTGTTTTTTTGCAATTATCGCAACAAAGAAGATTGTGCTGACAAGCCACTGTCACTTTGGCGACGTAGTAGAACCTCAGATAGACCGGAGCATTTAATTCTATCCTCCAAGGCTTCTGGCCGGACAGCATTGTGGCAATTTTGCGGCATCCTTCCAACACCCTTCTTTTCGTGCTTGCATGAGTGAGTTTCGCTAGAAAAAGGATAAGGCTGGGTGTTTCGTCACTTATGGTAGAGGATTGCACTGAATGTCGCTGGAACACCCTTGCCATCCCTTGCCCTACTTACCCTTGAATCCATGCGGCTTGCCGAGCCTAGCGTGCTCGTCACCGGCCAGCAGCCGCAAGCCACGCTTCTGCATTTCAGCCTCGCCGCTCCGGGCATTTTAACGACATGCGCAGCCGCTTGAAAACCTCATCCCACGTTGCACTACGCTGCACCCCTGCTTGCAAGGATGTGCTCTTGTCGTTGTGTGCTGTTAGGTGAATGAGGCGACATATGCAGTTGCTCTCGTTTGTCTATCCTGGATCCTGGCCTCCGCATCTGCGCTGAGCCTACATCTGGCAGCACGAGAGAGGATTATCCTGTCGTCGGCGGCCTCAGCCCGTATGGAGCCAATTCTGGACAGTTTCGGAAAGGGCTTTGTAGGGAAAAAAGGCTTTCATAGGCGGTTTTAGGACGAATTGTTTAGTTTAGAACCGGCTTCAGGATAAAATGTGAAACAAGATTTAAATTGTTTCTTGGCAGGCTCCAGCTTTCAGCAACCGAGTCTCCTCATCGGAGAACGCTTTGGCCTTGAAAGGGTGAACAATGTGATGGGGCCACAAGAGAACACAACTTTGAACAAACATGTGCTCTCCAGAAATCTCCAAATTCACCCATGATGGATGCAGTCTCGGCACTTGCTGAACAGCCGGGCTGAACAAGCAACTCGTCGGATATCGTCGACCCGATTTTTCCCTTCCTCGAAGCACAGCCGGAATCTTTGAGTCCTTGGCACAGGAACATGTTGCGACGCCTTTGACGTGCTTGTCCATTGCAGTGCAATCTGCAGGCAGGAACAACCAATCAAAATACGCAGTGCATCGTCAACATTGCTTGAAACATGGAAGAACAGCGGGTGTTGAGACAAGAGAGGTATCATTAGTGAGCCGTGCGGCATCGGGATCTGAACTCTTCAAGTCGTCTGTGCAATATCTTGGGCGGAACCCTAAAGCAACGTCTCTTGGGCATTCTTGTGAAGTGAAGCGTCTGTGTGGATGCCAATGCCAAGGTGGACTTGTGCCTGCCATCAAGGAAAGTCTGTCAGCCACTTCCTCCATAGGCTTCCACAAAAGCAGCACGATAAGTGTCCCTGGCAACCTTGCTGACCGTTTGCAACATCTGCTGAGCGAGAAGAAGCATCGAATCCTTAGTGCCGGCAATAGTACAAGTATGATATGAGCTATGACTCGATCCGGCCCCATCATCCACAGGGTCAGCTGTAACAAAAAGATAACTCATGCACTGATGGTTAATAGGCAGAACGCCAGGACACCGGCGGCCAGCAGCTACATCTACAACCCATCACGAGCCAGGCATCGGTATGATGCGTGCCATCATCCTTGCCAACAGCCACATAGCATCCTCATGCACGTCAGCAACTGGCTTCACCGAGCTCACTGTCTGTCTCTTCTTTCTATTTCTTTCTCCCTTTCCCTTTTTCTTTCGAGAGGGGGGGGGGGCGCGGGTTCACGGAATCCTGCAAACAGAAAACATGTGTTCATGCGACCGGAAAACCTGCGACCAACAGCCGCAAAAACTAGAAACCAGAAACCGCACATTCAGGCTACCAGACTCACGCATCCACACAACAGTTGGTAAAAACCTCCGTCCGGAACTCCCTCCCTCCCTGCCTCGCCTCCTTCACTCGTCTGCAAGGTTTGAGGACTAGCAACAGTCTCTCCCCGCCCCTCACGCAGGTGCGCCCACGTTCGTGGTCGGGTTCGGGCGACGCTACAGACAGTCAAGGTCTTGAGGGGCGCACGCACCCGCCGTGCACTAGGCGCGCCCGGATGCAGAGTCTGTGTGAAATTGCAAGCTGGAGACAGTCTACGGAGTGAAATAACTGAAAGCTGCGTACAGTACCCAGAGTGGTTCGATGCTTCTCCAAGAGCAAAACATGCACGTCTACGTCATGTTACTGTCGGGTGTAATTACGAGGGGTTGCCCCTACTGGATTCGCACCAGGTACATTCCGTCTGCATTGAATGCCTACTGGATTCGCACCAGGTACATTCAGTCTACATTGATTGAAAGGCGTCGGGTTGTTACGTTTCCCTCAAACTCAAGCAAGCAAACCCCCCACTTTAAAAGCACGAACCGCCTCGAACAAAGCGACGCTGGAAACGGAGTTACAGTGACCAGTCTAACCACACATGCAATGTTTCTCGCGGACTCTCTCGCTCTCTCCAAGGCTCTCTCTGGCTAAAGAATAGCATCGGAACACTAGATTCCATTGCAAATATACCCAGAGCTGCAATCTGGCAAGAAATCAGTGCAAACAATGCAAGGCAACTACGGCCATACAAATCAAACCGAGCGGCTGCCCACAATCTCCTGATGGTGCTGTCGGCAACAGCACATTTTGCGGCACAAGGGAGCTCAAGGTTACATCCGTGCAGGTTGGCTGTCACAGAACAGCAATTGTAAAATATACGTTGGGTGTCCGTAACACTTCCCCCTATGTCCCCAGCTCTTCCGCATTTGCCCTCCCTACTTTGTGACAGCAGATGGAAATGAAAGATGCTGAAGACAATTGAGGGCCCTTCAAAATGTGCCAAGCTTCCGTGCGCAGAGTCGCATGCCTCAGACGACTGAGATGCAAGTGCACTTGTGCGCTGGCCCAGCCACAACAGTGCTTCGCAAGCTCTCGAGCTGCCGCCCGGAAACTGCGTGCTGAGCTTCTCGAACGCTTCAAAGATGGAAATGAGATCATCCTCCGGCGCCTGTCCATGAATCCAAAACACTCCACAAAGTCCAACAAGATGTTCGCGAAGAGGGAGGCTCACGGCTGGAACTCAAAAGCAAGATGCATAGCGCCAATGGCAACGCTCGCCTCTGTGACCTCAGTTTGAAAGCAGCCGTCCGTCAAGTGCGCGTAACGGGTGCACTTTTAAATGCTCTGAGGGGGCAACATTCGCGAACAATGCTGTGCTGTCCACAGAGCCTGCCATGCTGCATCGGATTTCGGATGTCACAAGGTTGATGCGAGATCCCTCATAACTTCAAACAGAGCCAAGAAGCAACATGGATGCTGATACTTGCTCACAGCTGGCTCAGTACTGGTATCACTAGGTCAGGCTGTGGAGTCCATATGAAATGCGTGATTTGATAGGCGAAGGGCTAAGCACTCGTCTCAACACATCGGGATCCGAAGCTGGGATCTGACTTTTAAATGGTGAGCCCATGGGATGGCGGTTTAAACCTTCAGTGCTGCCAGAAACATCTGACAGTCACAAAACATGAAGCATGCAGCGCCCACGCCTTTGCGTTGTTCCTCTGCCGCTGGCTTTTCCTTGTCTGACTGCGACCGCGGTGTTTGCGGTGTCCCATCCTGAAACAGAATGAACACATGCAACGCAGTTGCACTCATTGATGTTCAATTCAAGCTCCTCTTCAAGGATTTGGCCGATGTTCTCCTGCCCGATCTCGAAGCACTGCGTGCACTTCCAAACACAGACACACACTTTCACGCTCAAGCGGTGCATGACAAGCTGCATTCACTCGTCATGGTCACCAAGCGCTGCCACAAAAGCACTGTCACAAGATTGACATGATTCCTCACACACTTCCCCCAACAATCCACGTTGCAAGGATGCGTGGGTATGCAGTTCGGCTATCTCGAGGCGTGAAAAACGTAACAGACCTAACACCTGTGAGGTCCTGTAAGATTTAGTCTTGCCAGCTGCGGGGCCTGGCTTTCTGCCAACTTGCCGGGTACAGGTACGAATGCTTGTGTCCCATCCCATCCAGCTCACGTCAGGAACTACGTTGGTACAACTGAAATAAAATAATCATTGCGCAAACAAAACCACAAATGTCGATGAGCTCAGCGTTTCGGCAACTTGGTTCGGCGCTCTTCAAGCGCATTTTGGGGCTCTTCAGGCACTAACCCCATGCAATGCTAGCGCACGCTCAGGCACAGACTGCACGACTTGCTATCGACTATGATAGACATGTACCGTCAAAACTGCGGCTGATGCACCTACCGGGTGGCCCCATTCCAGCTTGAGCTAGCTGGTTACATTCAAACATACACAGACAGATTCTTGTCAGTGATGGGTAGGATGCCATCATCGAGACTCCATCATGGTATCAGATACCAGATCAACGAGCTGATGGGCCTACGTGCAAGTAGGCAGAATTGCAGGATAATGAGTGCAGTGTAGGTTTAGGATAGTCTTCGTGACTAGACGTGGTGCTTGACCTCGGGTTTGTGACTGTTTTTGAGGTTTCTGGTACTGGAAAGGTGTCTGCTCGCCGGCAGAGCAGGAACATTTGGGAGACTGCGCCCTTTGCAATGCCCGCAGCGCATGTGCTTTCAGTGTAAGACAACACTTTTGAGAGCCCAACGAAAGAGTTTCTTCTTTTTTGGGATCGAGTCCTGCGACGGCTCGTGAGCGAAACTCCTCCTGAAACCTCGGGTTGATCACTTGGCATGGCAAAGGTGAGGTTGTGAGAAACAATGCAACATGCAATCAAGGAGCTCAGAAGGGCTCCCCGCATCTTCAAGTGCGACTGTCAGATCCGCACAGATGCAGGTAAGCAAGACAGAAAGTATTCATGCATGCGCAGTCCCGCCTTCACTCTAGCAATCAGTTCTTGCCGGCAAAATGGCTTGTGAATCCAGTCTGTGCAACCTAGTTCATATCCTGGGTTGATAGCGAAAGAGCTGTCGTCATGTGAGCAGCTCTGAAGCGACAGAACTCTTCATGCGACTTCTGGCATCATACATTCCGAGCTGCCCTTCACCACGGAGCTTGATTGGTTCTTGGCCTTGAAAGCATGGCACATAGAGCAAGCGGTGTAGCTCTGCTTGTCACTTTTGTCCTGCATTCTGTTTGCTTCGCTTGCCTGCCGTCTGCCCACAAGTCAAGGCATCGCCAGCCGTGTTTTGGGCTTGAGAAGTACTTGTGCGGTCAGGAAGGGAACTGCTTGAAGTCTGTCCGATTCTTCCTTCCCGGCAATTGTTGAAGGAGCACCTATTTGCCCGCCCACCTCGCTGACTCTTTCAAAGTGCCCCGAAGTGACCATTCTCACAATTCTCTCAGCTCTCACAACTCTCACATTTCTCACAATTCTCACATCTCAACATGTTTTTAACACTCGCAACATTACTAAACAGTGCTGCGTGTGCTGATCTGCAGTGAGAGCGGGTCCCGTCTTGTTGCACTGGCCAGGCAACGACCTGCAAACCTCCCCTGCCACACGTACCAGTATCGACAAGATACCCTAACAGAATCAGGTCGTTCCTAGCTGGATTCTTGAAACTCATTCCCACCCTTCTTGCCAGAACTACACAGAGAATCAGCAGCAAAGTGTGAGCTAAGCTGTCGGCAGACACCATGATGACAGGAAGTTCGCCGAGCTGAAACTTGCTCTGCAGAGCTTGCAGAACGTCAAAGCCACTCAACCCCGGCATCATCAAGTCCTGCGAGACGTTGTCCCATTACAGTCACTAGTCACTAGTGTCCCGCTAGAGTCGCTAGAGACCTGATGGCAAGTCTCAACACAGGACTCTGTCTATCTCGGCATGGCTTTAGGCTTCATTTGCAACGAGCCGCCAGTAAGAGCAACTGAGGACGTGGATTGTCGGCATCCAAATATTCCAGACATTCCGTCCCACTCATGCAGGTAATCACCCTTAGATGTCACAAAGCCATTGTTTCACTCAAAGCGGGCATCGGTTCTCCGTTTCGCCAAGCCCTCAGCCAAGCAGCTGGAATCCGCTAGGTTCCAGTATGGATCGCATTACCTCCTGGTTGACGAAGTCATCATCGACGGACATGATAAGGTTTTGACCCTCAGCATCCTGAAATCTCACTCATCTCACCGGTGCAGGAGGCAAACAGTCGGCAAACACAAGAGTCCTCAAAGTTGTAGGCTGACATTCCCTCCTGAAACGACAATGTGACAAATGCGATTAGCTCGAAAACTGGCCGAAAGAGCTGCGCCTTCAGAGCTGGAAGTGATGAGGCAGTTGCACTGCCTGCGCCGATTGACAACGCTGTCAAGGATTCAATGTGTGAGAACTTCTCTATCACCCTGGAGGTATGATCCTAAGACTCTAAGACTACACTCTTGTCTTGGTGACTTGGTGGGTATTTTCAAGGCCTGTTGTGCAGATTACGGGGCGCAGGTTGGATCTTCTCGTCTTTTCACTGCAAGACCGGCATCTAGAAACGACTTCATGCAGGTGTCAGTGTCAAGCACTCTGCATGGTTGCGAAGTTCTGTGCTTGCTCAAACCTCCTGCGGGATTAGAAGCTTCCACACTGCTTCCGATACTGGGTAAAATGCCTCCCTCCATTGGTGGAGATGGTCTGGCATTGATTTGAATACCTCACCGGCTTCCAGCGTAGCTGCAGACACGCCATAGACTCCCATGAAAGTAGCAAAAACAACCGAGAGAGCAAACTGGCGTTGGTACGCGGTGACTCTGCATGGCTCCATGAGACTTCAATGCTGCAGCATCAAAGTTGTGTCATTGTGGACAGACAAAGTGAGAGAATCTAAGTCCCGGGTGCCAATCTGCGTGCTCGGGCCAAGCCAAGACGACGGAGGTCCACGAGGCTTTGTACCTGGCAGTGGCACCTGGCACATGCAATGCACACGCAACGTTGGCACGTGCAGTTGCATTTCCTGACTTTCGTGGCTCGTGCCTTCTTGCTTTCCTGCTTGTCCTCGCATCATGGACCGCATCACCGACAAGGCATGCAGGCGTTCTTTTGCATGCAGCCGCAGCGACCTCCTCCTGTGTACTTGCTGCAGCGAATCCATTGCAGGATGGTGGCATGAAAGGTAAGGTGACCTCATTTCCCATGGAGTCTTCGTGCATGGTGCATCACGTCCAAGGATGCTTGGACCTAGTGGCAAGGCCTTCACAACCGCCCCTTTGCCGGTCGGAGGTTCAAACCTGATACCTCGGCTGCTGCAGGTTCGAAGAATCTGGCAAAATGAGAAGAGCCCAAGGGCTACAAGTAAGGCCATGACTCCCATGATGTATCCGTGCAACTTCTCGTACCATGGCAAGTCCCACACCAATTCCATCAAACTTTCCTGAACTCACGATCACGTGTTTATCCTACCTTGCATGCATCATTAGCTCCGATATGCACAGCTGGCGGACGAGGGGAGACTCCTCTCTTTTGAGTCTCCCATTTCGAACAGCTTAGTTTTGCATGCAAGTCCAACTTACTCCACGGATGCTCTCAGCGATGGTCTAGGACATCCATATCAGTTGCAAAGGCACGGTCTCCGCTCTCCAGCTTCATGCCAACACCTAGCAGACGCTTCTCTCATCTTCTCCCATGTGTGAATCGCACGCCACCGTGAAGTGCAGCAGTTGGATCAGAATTGTCGTATTGAGGAGACGACTTAAAAACAAGGAGGGCAAAGCAAGAGGGAAATACAACAAGCCTGTATCTGAAATGGTAATGACTGCGCACTGCTTCTCCTTGTCCTCCTCCACCGTGAAATTGACCTTGAACTACCGTAGATGGCTGATAGGTTTGGTAGGTTTGAAGGGAGCTGAGTGAGCTTCAGCCAAGATACCTCTCCGTCTGCTGTGAACTTGTATGCCTCAGAGTCAGACTGCTCCAGCTCTTTAAGGACTTGAAGCGGTTTTCTGGTTGCATCCAGGTCACGTTCAAAAGGATCTGGATCATCATCTGTGTGAGCGCATACCCATCGCCCGAGATGGTCACACTCGGCAGATTCGTCTTCAACTCAACCTGTAGATCGAAGAGGCTAGAGTGGATCCAGAGGCAGACCCCCGTGATAAACGCGCTTACTCTCACAAATTTACTGGGACCACCGAAGACGCTGAACGCACTGTTGGAGGACAGTTCCTCTGGGTTTCTGCTGAGGGTGGCTAAAAGTGCTGTGGGCTAAGATTTCAGTGGACATGGACTTGAGAGACTTGGCGAAATTTCCCAAAAGATGACCCACAGACTCTACGCTGAACATCTTGACACCGAATCGGAATCGGACCCTGTCAAGGGCCTTGTCCTTCTTCAGAGGCTTGCCGCGCTTGTCCTTGAAAGCTTCGCACTTGGTGATGCAGTCTTGGGCAAGCACCTTACACTTGGGACACGCAGAAAAGTCGAGCATGGTAATTATGCATGCGTTGTGCGCTCTGTACCTCCAGCAAGGCTTACAAGCTTTCGTGCCGGCTGCTCTCCGGCGTCTTTTTCCTCGACCCGCGGTCGCTTTCTGTGTCTGCGCCCGACCTCTTGCGCAGACTGAAAACTCCGAGGTACACGGATTGGACCGTAGGCCCTGCCAGGGTCCAACTAACATGACGTAACAAGCGTTGCGACTCGAACTGAGTGATTATGATTAAGTGCCATTCTAGCTTCTGTAGTAGTAGTCGTAGTAGTAGTAGTAGTAGTAGCAGTAGTAGTAGTAGTAGTAGTAGTAGTCGTCGTCGTCGTCGTCGTCGTCGTCGTCGTCGTCGTCGTCGTCGTCGTAGTCGTAGTCGTAGTCGTAGTCGTAGTCGTAGTAGTAGTAGTAGTAGTAGTAGTAGTAGTAGTAGTAGTAGTAGTAGTAGTAGTAGTAGTAGTAGTAGTAGTAGTAGTAGTAGTAGTAGTAGTAGTAGTATTATTATTATTATTGACACAGGGAACGTGACAGCAAGCGCCCAACTTCAGAGGAGCCCGCAGAGAATCCCGCCTGACCTCCGCTTGGAGGGAACTCCAACCTTTCCCTCCCGGCCCTGCAGGCTGCTTTGTACAACAGCATGCCTTCAACTCGAAGGGCATCAGCGAACTGCCCTATTCTTTTACAAAGTGAACCACAGGAATGGGCACACTATCGATAACGCAGGCCGAAGCACAGATAAATCCACCATCTCACCTTGCTTCTCTGCAGATCGAACTTCTGCGTCGCTGAAGTTCCTGAAGACAGGACAAGCTGCAGACAACCAAGTCCTCGAAATACCTCGACTTGCGTTGCCTTACATTGCCTTGTCATTGCTGCCGAGCATCCAAAAATCCATCAGGTTCGTTATCATATTCACTACTCTCTCCGCCTGAGCTGAACATCAGATGCTCAAGACAAGACAACGCTGCACCGCATTGCACGGCAACGCAAAGCTGGATGTCGGCCGCGCCGCGCTCAGGCTGATCATTCCAAGCCTCAGATGCGAAATCACAGTCCCCATCCCTTTCCCAGGTAAAGCATTGCAAAGTTGTAGGCACGCGGCGGTTTCTGCATGGGACCAGGCTCCTCCAAAGCTGCAAGGTGCAGGACAAGAGCTCAGTCAGAACATTCTGTGGGGCGCTCGGAACTTCAAAAGTGCTAACCCCTCTGTCCATGTGAAACGCCAACGAGGTATTTGCACATCGGCTGAAATAAAACCGCCCCCCAGCAGCGCCGAGACAAGAAAAAACAAAGTGCCGTCCTGCGAAATCGTGTTTGACAGGCCCAAGATGCCATGCAAAGGAGTACGAAGCTCATGAAGTATCCTTCCCTGGCAGCGCTTGGCTGTGAGGTCAAAGCACTTGCAAGAAAACACAGAAACTCTACAAGTAACATTGCAAGCACGATTAAGCCCCCTGAACGGGCTTGCAAAGGGCACAGGGATGGGGCAAGTCAGGGTCGCATCCTCGTGATTGCTGTCGTTTTGTACAGTGATGCCACTTCTCGTTTAACTCTGTGTGTGTGTGTGTGCTGTTTTCGTTTGTTGTTTTCCTTAGGAAACTGTGTTTTTTGCATGTCTTTCATTCTTTCCCTGGGCCTTCGCATTTCTATATTTAGGGTCAAGGGTTAGGGTTATTGTTTTGTTCGTGGCTCGGGGTTTGTAAACTTAGTCCACGGATTGCTTAAGGATCTTTGAGGTTTTAGGATAAGGGAACGGTGCCCCGTGGCTGTCCCAGCTGGTTGTCCAGCGTCTGCATCCTCTGCGCAAGATCCCCCCACCCTGTTCTCTCGGCACGGTCCGTCGCTTCATCGGCCGACGGCGTTCTGGGGCCGCCAACATTAAACGGCCGAGCTGGCACAGCATCTTCTTTATCTTCTTCATCCTCTTCATCTTCTTCTGTCCCCCCTACAGGCTGCCAGGGCATTCCCTCAAGGCTTAAGGTCTTTAACTTTAACTTAAAGATCAACGGGGATCGGGCCGGTACCGGTATAAGCCAACGTTTCGTTATTGGCAGTTTTCCCTGGTACGTCCGAGGTCTTTTAGGTCGTTTTCCCTGTCAAAGCCTAAAGCATTGGGATGCGGAGAGGCTAAGCTTTGAAACAAACCTGACCACTGAAGCACTCCCTCCCAAAAACAAACCGACGCCGGGCACATGAAGTCAAACGGAGATTGTTGGCAGCAGAGATTCGTCGCCACCTGTTCTTAGGCCCATGCCTTCATGCGGTGGTTGGTGACATCCGTCGATCGTGTAGCGCCTGGGAGATCACCAGACGGCAGGATCTGACCCACCGCCAGAGCCCCAATGACCTTGCGTCGTGTGGCACGCAGCGCAGAACATCTCCAACCCCGACCATGCAAGGGTCGTGTTGTCATTACAGTAATGCATGTCAACCTCAAGCCGCCATAGATCGGCAAGCAACCCCCCTTTCCCCCCCTCCCCCCCGCGTGCCTTCCCGGTGAAGCTAAACTGCGGAGAGAAGCCCACCAGCATTTCCATTGCGGGCGCCAGGGTTATCCTTGCGTCTCTGTGTGACACCGAATACGCCACATTAAGCCACAATAAACGAAACCATATACAGCTTTTGACCCTGCAGTGAAGGCTCCGCACGGCTTGGCCAAAGTCACCAGCAAGGGCAGCATTGGCAGCTGTTTCTGCTCGACTTTTCGATTCCGCTCCAAGAAGATCCAGAAGCTTAGTCCTTGGCGCTGCAAGTGAAATTCTCAGAATTTTCCCATTATGCTGTTCATTTGCCCCTTGAGCCCAAGTGGCCCAGCTACTTTCTCCTTCTCTTCGCCGCTTCGATCGGCCAGGAGGTGGTTCCATTCAGTAACGCACCTTACGTTCCGCAGGGCGGGTTCCGACCAGCTCAATGATAACTCGCGGAGCAACAGAGGACATGACCGCAAGAACAGCCCCACAACATACATCAATACACCATACCCAGAAACGTACATCAAAGACGAACAGCATGTACAACAAAGGTGCCGCCAAAAAAAAAAAACTATGCGGTCTCCACAAGCATCCCAAACGCGAGGCGAAGTATTTGCTGCTTCTTAGAACTAGTGCTGCACATACTGCAGCCAGTTCTTGCTTTCTTCTCGGACCCTCGGGGAGTGGCAAAGGCTTGCTGAAAGTCGATGGCCCTTTGACTCCCCAGGAAATCCCAGGAACCCTGTCAGCAGCATCCGAACTGCATGTTTCGCTTGGGCCTTTGTTGTGGGTCCACCATGGCACTATACGAAGCTGCCCTACCCTGAAAGCCCCAAACAATAATTCCCCAAAGCTCCGATAAAGCCCGAAAAGCCCCCACATGCCCCCACAAAAACCGAAACCTCAAGCGTTCGAAAATAGGCCTACTGGGTCTACCGATAAGCCTCCAAAGCCTAAACCCCATGCCCAAAAGCTCAAAACCCTGAATCCCTAATCGCATTTCTCAGACCCGAGTTCAGACCTAAGTGAAGCGGAAATCAGTTCAGATGTCTGAACTGCAGGCTCAAGTGAAGCGTGATTTCTAGGCCTAAGTGAAGCGGCGGTTGCCGTATTTTGCACCACTGCCTAAAGTTTGGGCCTAAAGGGCCGGAAGACAAGTAGCAGATTGGAGTCGATGGAAAAGATGGCCGCATTAGCTCGATCCAGTTGTTCGGCGGCCGCGGTCTTGGAGAAGATGAATAGGTTGCCAACCGACACACATGCAGCCCACAATGCATCCACCCCACACACATGCAGATTCCTGTTTCTTGTGAGTCAAGAAGGTGCAACTTGAGCAACAACATCCAAAAGTGCCGAGTGGCTCGAATCCAGTCTGCCTGACATTGATGCCGAATGCAAGCCTAATCGCATGTGAGACTGCCACCTTGCCACCTTGCCTCTCCCAATCTCCGATCAACTTCTGCTGCGTCTTCGAAGCTTCCGACGGCGCCAACAATGCTGCCAGTCGCTGAACGCCATGGAACCACACTTAACCAAGCATCCTGAACACAGGTAGTGAGTACAATGGCGACTCAGAAACTCCTTCAGCATGATGCGTAGCAAAGTAGTACCCACATGCACGCATGAACGGTTCAGGCTTCCTTCGTCTTCCCACCTGCGTCGAGAGGTACGGTCATTCCACATCATTTGCATGCCCACTCAGACATGCTAGTAACTAGATGCCACTAGTCGTCACTGAGGATTAGTCTGACGATGTCTGACGTCCATAGCCAAGTCCTCAGGCAGGCGCTGGCATGCTCAATGCTGACGTTGAAACGCGGGATGTCGAGGCCACCTGCAGCAAAGCCAGCTTGCGAGACAGTCACCCTCTGTGTTGAAAGGCGCGCTGAGCTCTGTGACAAGAAGCTTCGTTTTTGCAAAGCGACGGAGGGCTTGGTCCAGCCCTTTCTTCATGCTGCGCTGGAAGCTCGCCTGGGAGGCTGTTGGCTGGTAAATGGTCCCCTCTCTGGCCCTCTCTGTTGTTCTCTGAGCCCTTGTCACAATTGAGCCAAGCGGCGGAAACGCAGAATGTCGCTTCTTTTCCTTTGGCCTGCAGTCTTGGCCCCATCACACACGAGCACAGAGCGGAAATATGTGAAGACACTATGAGCGCATTTCCCAAAATAGGGGTACCCCTTTTATGCCCCAAACAGAATGGAGTCAGCTTACAGGGATCCCCAAAAAGGGCATCCTTATTTTCGGAAACCCCCATGAATGCATGACCGCGAACCTGGCCCACGATGTATCCACTCAATTTCCTCGTCTCGCAGGCGCTGCATATTGTGATTTTTACCAAGTCTTACGATCTGAGAGGGGGGCCAAAACCCTCAAGTTGCCTAAACAGCCAGCAGCATGGGTCTCACCTTCCTAGTTGCTGCCCAATGCCGTACTGCAAGCTGGTCCGTGTACTGTTCGGGCAACCGTATCACTGTATCTGCTTGCAAAATCTCGACCTCAATGACTTCGAACGGACACTTGCTGCCCACTTGGCTTACTTCACGAGTCACGGCTACAGAAGACATCAGTACACCATGTCATTCAGCGACGACAGGTGCTCGTCAGCCCTCAGCTTGGAGCTGCATTAGAAGAGTGCGGAGTTTCCTGTGTATTACTTGTGTATTCCAGTGACTCCAGTGACTATCGAGGGACACTTTGCACAAGTACCTTGCGGCGGAATCGTGGTGGGCATCAAGCTGGCTCTGGCGCCTCTCCACAGGTGTACTCGGCGGGTGGTGAGTATCGCAGGAAGGGCGGGAAGGGGGTGAGGCGAGCACAGGGTGGGAAGGGTGGGAAGGGGGGTGGGGCGAATCAGCCAAGCATGACTCCGCAAACATGAGGACAAATCAGAAAACAAGAAAGGGCAAATCAGAAACCAGCAGGGCGCGAATCAGCAAACCCACCCCAACCTAATCGTTGGGGGAACCTAACCTAACCTAACCTACATGTACCCCAACCGAACCGTAACATGCCCCAACCTAGCCTAACCTGACCTAACCTAACCTAAGGTAAGATGATAGGGTTTAAGAGTGTGCTTTCGAAGTCAAAATCACGAACAACGCGCAAGGCATCTGCGCATTCTGCTACTGCAGGTCCGAAAGAAACCCGAAACCCTAAAACTCTAAAATCCCAAGCCCTAAGCCGCTAAAAATCCCTGAACCCTAAACCCTAAAGAAACCCTAAGCCTAAGCCCTAAAAAACCCAAATCCCAAAAAAAAACGAAACCCGAAACCCAGCCCTAAACCCCAAAAAACCTAACCCCTATAAACCCCTGAAACCCTTAAAAAGCCCTAATCCCTACAAACCCTAAACCCTCAAAACCCCTGAACCCTAAACCCGAAAAACCTGGACCTAAACCCTAAACCCTAAACCCTAAACCCTAAACCCTAAACCCTAAACCCTAAACCCCTTCTAAACCCCTAAACCCCTTCTAAACCCCTAAACCCCTAACCCCTATGCGGAGCTGCAATTGGTATTGTAGAAAGGAGTTAGTGTTGGAAGTTGGAAGGGTTAATGAACCCGGTAATCGTATTTGGCTCAAGATGGGCTTGAACAGAAAGCCACAAGTTCAAAAAGTAGTGCCTGGGTTCTTAGGGTTTGGTAAGGGTGTGGATTCCTTCCCCCTTTCCTTCCCCCCTGGGTTGCTCTTATCCGTGTTCTTGGTTGTTTCTTGGTTCGATCTGGGAAATATAAGTTCAGGGCGATTAGGGGAGTTGATTTCCTTCCTTGGTTGTCCCCCCGTAGGTTATGAGCCCAAATTAGGTTCCCTGCGGTTAAGTGTTCTTTCAAGGTTTTGGGATCAAGAAGCAATGCCTTCTCCGAAGCGATGGCTCCAACTTGCCTCGGATGGTGGACAAGATGGTGGAGCTGGAAATGGTGCAGCTGAGTCTCTGGGTGAAAGATCGGTGTTGGAAGAGGTGATTCCCGACGCTGAAGTACATCTGGAAGAGGCCTTGGTTGCAGAAAGCCCCAATGCGGGTATGAATCCCAATAGGGATATGGTTAGCAATGCTGAAGCTGAAGGACGTGCTGTTTCTGTACCGCCAAAGCCTGGTGAAAAAAGGAACTGGGATGCGACTGGTGGCATAGATCGTGAAATGGAGGTGACTGTTTTACGAGTGTTACACAAACACGGGTACCAGCCGTCGTCTTCGACTTCGGGTCGAATGGTAGACCAAGAGTCTCAGACCGATCTGATTGGAGAAGTGCTACAAGCGACCAGGAGGCCGTTGAACAAGATCAAAAAGGGTCCATCTTCGAGTTCCCAAGGTGGTGGAAGCGGTCACAAACAGAAGGGTGCGGACGGCTTTGAAGCTGCACCTGCTGCTGAATACGCCATGGGGGAGGAGGAGATCCTACAGATGGAGGCTGAACGGTTGCGACAGCTGTCAGAAGAAGAGGACGAGATGCGACAGGTTTCTGAAAGGGACGGTTTTCGGAAAGACGAGCATCTGATCCAAGCGTGTGATGGCACAATGTGGGAATTGCACCTCCATGAAGATGGGAGACAATATTATTACTGCCTGGATACGCACGAAACCAAGTGGACATTGCCGGTGGTAGGTGAAAAGGTGAAGAGTGACGAGGCGGTTGGGTCTCCGTTGGGCAATGAGCTGGAAATGGAGGCGGCACTGGATTCTTCATCCTCTACTCCGAAGACTGAGTCTACGAGGGCATTCCAGGGTAGTGTAAATAGTTTAGGTGAAAAAGATTTTTCCTCTACTATCAGGGATAGCGGTCCTAGGGCTGATGGTGACGCCCCGACCCCGGGTTCTCCTGATGAGGAAGGGATTCCTGGGAACCAAGCCAACATCGCTGGAGCTCAACACCTGGATCGGGAAGAAACAGAAGCGCTTTCTGAGGGTGGGGCAGCGATGGAATTGGTGGATCCAGAAGAGAAAATGCCCAATGAGGTGATCGGAACTGTGTCGGCTGCAGAAGAGCGAGTGGTGGATGTGGTACCTGTTGTTCAGGAAGGTGGTCCTGGAGATTCGGAGGATGGAGAGAAAAAGTTGTGTGTTACGACTGAGGAGGTCTCTTCGTTTGGTGCCAAGAATTCTGCCATTCAAGGGGAAAAAGAAGCTTCTGGAATAGCTGGAGACACGGATGATCTGAAAAATGAGGCCTGGAGCGCCAATGATGCGCGGGTTGATGCGCCAGATATTACCTGGAGTGCGAAGGAAGCACGGGTTGAGGTGCATGTGGTGGTACGTTCCACGGGCGACTGCAACAATGGGGCGCAGGTCTCCGCAGCAGCTGATGATGGAGGTTCACAGGTGGACGCACTGGTGCAACCTGAAGTTAGCAGCGAGGAACGAAATGACAAGGGCTACACCGGAGCCAATGAGGCAGCTGTGGTCAATGATGGTGGAAATTCTCCTTTGGAGGCCATGGAACCAAAGGAGCCTGCGGTGGAAGAAAGCGTGCCTGCCGTGGATGATCGACTCAATTGCCCTGCAGTGGAAGAAGATTTGCCTGCTGCAGAAGGTGAGACAAAGGACTCCAATGATGGGTCCACTCCCATGAAGGGAGAAGCGTTGCCGTCTGGAAGTTCACCGGAAGTCGACACCGAGCGAACTACAGCAGATGAGGCAAAGCCGTTGGCGGAGAAAAAGGGAGGTCCTGAAATCCAGGAGCACAAAAAAGATGAGCTTGTGGGACTCGTGGAGCAGGACGAGCAGTGTGACCCAAAGGTGAAGACAAAGGATGCGCCAGGAGCCGATGATACAGAGATGGTTTCTGAAGAGCGTGTAAAGAAAGTGCCCCGAGCGGGAGCCTTGGAGTCACCTGGGCCACATTGCTATCAAGAGGGAGATGAGATCATGGGTCTAGTGCGCTGCATCAATGGGTATGGAGCCTTTTTGGACCATGGGGATATGAATGTATTGATTCCTGCAGAAGGGAACAATGCATATCAGTTCAAGTTTGGTGATACTGTCAATGGAACAGTGAAACGAGTGGAAGATGATGGTACCATAATCTTGGACACCTTTCTGGTTTTGGAAGAGGACGTGGAGGACTCTTCTTCGACGCTGCGGAAGTGGAAACCCAGCGGCTGGAGTACGTGGTGGACGGATTCATGGTATGCTGGTCAATGGTACCAAGATTCCAACGGTCAATGGGACTGGAAACAGGAGGAAGAGCAATCCGATGAAGAGCTTGTGGTACAGGAGTTGTCTTCTGAAGAACGAAAAGAAAGGCAACTTTATGGAGAAAAGATCTACAAAGCTCTTCTGGAGAATGGAAATGAAGAGGAAGCCTATGTTGGCAAAATTACTGGGATGCTGTTAGGTCGGCCGATGGAAGATTTACAGGAGTGTGTTGCGGATCAGGCATTCCTCAATGCGGAAGCTCGGCGCGCGTATGGCATCTTGCAAAATGATGGTTGGAAGCCTGATGGTACAGAAAGCACAGGCTTGGGGAAGTTAACCACTTTTTCCCGAAAACAGTACCACAACGCGCTTTTCGAACTGGCATGCAGAAAAAGGAGATTTTCTCGACCAGTTGTGGGTGAAGCGGTGGCAACGGTGCTGAATCAAGGGGAAGATGAGTTTTGGAACGCGCTTTGGTTGGACACCAAGCTATTTTTGCAGGAGCTTGATGGTGCAGTGCAATCCATGAGCAAAAGGGAGAACAAGCCAATGGAAGCCTACATGGATCCTGACCAGTACAAAAAGGCTTACATGACACCAAAGACGGTGTTGTCACCTGGTTACAGCAAGCTGTGCAGGTTCTTCAATAAGGGAAGGTGTCGCAATGGCGATGGGTGTCCCTATGAGCATCGTCGGTACGGTGAAGGTTGGCCAGAAGGGGGGTCAACTGATCCAAAGAATAGCCAAGAAGCAGATGATGAGGACGGGAACATCGGTGACCCTCCCACAGAGGAAGGTACAGTGGATGAGGCACAGCAGGAGCGGGAGGATTTAGCCTTCCGGGCCAAGTACAATTTTGGCAAAGGTGCATCAAAGGGTGAGCCTACGTCAGGTGAGCCAAAAGGTCGGCTGTGTCTGTATTACAATCAAGGTGGTTGTAAATATGGGACTGCATGCAGGTACCTTCACAACGATGATGTAGCATTGGAAGGGACTTGGGAGCCCGGCAAAGCTTGGGACAATGCTTCCAGGAAGTCACTAAGGGACGCAGGGTTCCACCATTGCTGTTTCGATTATTACCTCAGAGGACGTTGCCGGAAAGGGTTAAATTTCTGCAAGTACTCCCATGACGAGATGTCAGAGGAGCGGTTGTCGCTCCTGAAACACTTGGTACAGGTGGCCAATCAGGTCCGGTTTGAAAAAGAGAGAGGATGGGAGCTTACGGATAGAAGCACTTTTCAGCCACCTGCGAGTGGGGGAGCTGAATCTTCCTCATCCTCGGCACCAAAAGCGCTGCAAATGACCAATGTGTCACAAAAAGATGGTGAAAAAGGTATTCTGGATGAAGTAGAAGCTGATGAGCAAAAGAATTCGGTGGCTGCATCCACTAGTACTCAGCTTCACAATCCGGAGGAGCCGATTGAAAATTGGATGGCTCGCAACGCACACCTGTGGGTGTATACCCCTCATGTAAGTGAGGTGATGATTACGCTTGGTGTGACCAATGTGTCGGACTTGCAAGAGTTCATCTTTGTGGAAGATTTGGTTGACAAAGGGATCAACAAAGTGACCGCATGCAAAATTCTGCAATTGGTGGGTGAGGTCCGATATCGACCGGGAGGACCGGAAAAGGCAGTTCCTTCTGATGCATCTGTACGGGTACAACAATCTTCTGGGAACAAAGGGACTGGAAGAGCGGCGGTGCGAACCCTCACTCAGGTGCGTGAAGCTGAAGACTCCGGTGCAAAAACTATGCCGAGAGGTTCCTATCGGGAGCTTTTTGATAAGGTCAGGTACCGTGATGGTTGGACGCTTGCGCAGAGGTCTCCGTTGTGCGTACAGAAGCTGCGGTTGGTGGGAGTTGGAATGCCGCCGGTGAATCCACCAACGAAAAAGTATCGGTCAAGATCAAACCCTGTAAGAAGGGGAAGGCCCTTGCTGGACAAAAAACAGGTGCGACAGGTGCCACGATCTCGGTCACAACGACGAGTGCAACTGGCGGAAGTGGTGGAAAAACCGAAGCCACTGGAGCCGGTGAAACCTCGTGGTGGTTTGTCGTATCCATTCAGCAGAGCGTGGGCAGATGTGGTGGATGATGATGACCAGGCGGAGGCTTTGGTCTCGTATGCCGCTTCCTCAAGCGATTCAAGCGAGGAGGAGACCAATGCGGTACAACGCCTGAAGGAACTCTTTTTGCAAGAAAGGGATTCGTGGAGAACTGCGAGTCGTGGCAATGTTCCACAAAGTGGTTCTTCAGGCTCCAATGCTGGGCCGAAAAAATCGGTTCACCTTGGCGAAGGGCGCGACAAAGCGTCGCGGGGGGAGACCCGCCAAGAAGTGACTTCTCAAGTTTTTTCGCTACCACAACCTTCTCGTCGAGCTGAACGGTCTCAAAAAAGAACAAGGGATGGTTCAGTTATGGTTGGTTCGCTGGCGGTGGGCTCCACGGATGAGGTTTTACCTGGGCAAGGTGCTGCTGGACAGGTGAATGTCTCTGAAAGCGCTCAAGTTCTTCCTGGGCATGAAGTGGCTGGACAGGAGACGGCGCCGGAAGGAGCAGTACAGATTTCTGGCGAGGAGACCGACCAAAAAGAAGGAGAAGGCGGGAGCAATGATCTCCGTGGTAATGATGCGAAGATGTTGGATGGTGGTCCGGTGAGGAGTGACCTTCAGCAATTGCTGGTGAAAGGCCTTCTGACTCGAATTTATTGGAAGGTTGCAGTTGGCAAGTTGCCAATGGGGCAAAGAGATTGCCAAAAAGGGTCCAATAAGATGGATCGAAATTTGGTTATTAGCATGTCATCCGAGGGTGCAAGCGAACAGGATGAGAACCTGGCACTGGAGGACGATGCTGATCAGTCAATGGGAGACGGTGCAATGGTTATGGTGTATGATCCAGGAACGCTGATCCAGTCGCCAACAACTGATTGGGTTATGCGTCGCGGTCTGACCGATCGTACCGTCTGGCCAGCAATGGCGCACCTGGCACAGAGGATATGTGCTGAAATGGTTCAAGTGGATGAAATGAATGCCCAGCTAGGGACTGGAACACTCCTTTTTCAAAGGAGAGATCAAGGACATTATACTGACCTGCATCATTCGTTCCATGACAACCCGTGCTTGCCGGCGGTGGGGAATTACCCTCTTTCGGTGATGGGTACCTTGTTGTCTCCTGGTCTGGAAGGGGAATTCAAGAATACGGACAAGTTTGGTACTGCTATGGAGGCAATTGCCTATGATTGGAGCCGCAGTCCAGGCATGGAAGTTCATATTGAACTTATGGCGAGGGTAGCCAAAATGGTTCACCCATTCCTGAATCTGGGAGCACAAGGGTCGGTGATGGTTTCAGAATTTCTCTGGCAGCGCGGGAGGGCTCGGTTGATGGAGTTTCTTCAAGCGGCGACTTGTGCGGACCAATTGGAGGCTCTCTGGAGAAGGATGGACGACGATGCGGATGAGGAGGTGGATCCTTCGACAGCGATGCTGGAAGTTCTTGGACTAGAGGATGCGGTGCTTGATCAAGGGAACAATGAATCCCTTATTCCCATTGAAGATGCTGGAGGTGAGACAAGCGGTGACACTGGAGGGAAGGGCAAAGCGCCAGAAGTTTCTCCGGAAGAGGAGAAATCCAGTGGGTCATCCAGACTGGCGGACACAAGGATTTTCTTGTGGTCAGTGTACTCCCGCGTGGCTTCGAATTTCTCTATGCAGGACCGCGCTACTGGTAAGATCTTTGACAGCACCAAAGGATATCCTGGTGAAGGACCAAACAATGATGACAATCCTTCCTCTAAGGAAACTTTCCCTGGATTTCAGAAGACTACCTTGACGAAGTGGTGTCTAAAAAGATGGAAAGGTCTTCAGAGATGGATGGGTTTGTTCCGGGAAGTGAGGGATCATTGGAAAAGGTAGAGGTGGAGAATGTCACTGCCTCTAAAATTCTTATGGCTCTTTGGAAGAAGGGACATAGAGTGGGGTTTAGAAGGTTGCGTCGTTTGAATGCATCTGGATGCAAGGTTGGAGCAATGAAACGTCCAATCAAAAGGGCGCAGAAGATTGGCGCTAGGAAGGCCTTCATGAAGATGTTCAATGTTTTTGGATCGTCTCAGCATGGCTCAGGAGTTGGCGGAAAACCGATCATGAAGGTGGTAGGACCAAGGCCAGGTTTTCCAGCTGTACTCCAAGCACCAAATACTGATAGCACGTCGGGTGAAGGGAGCAGTCCCCAGGTACATGGCAATGTTCATGTAGAGCACAGTCGCCCTATGGACCGGTATGAGGCAGAGCGCTTGGAGAAGAGGAAGAAGGGTTTCTGCTATTGGTTTGGCAAAGGGAAAGATCGCTGCAAATTTGGTGACGACTGCAAATTCATCCATTCCGAAGATGATGTGGTGCTACATTCATATTGGTGCAAATACTATGTGGCAGGGAGAGAATGTTTCGCTGGAAAGGATTGTGGGTTCTCGCATGATGCAACTGGTGTGAGGTGCGTCCAGTTTGCTCGGTCTGGGAAGTGTCGATTTGGTGACAGGTGTGTCTTCGAGCATGGTGTTCCGTTGGAAAAACAGAGGCCAAGGTCTCCAAGGACGCCCCCAAGGGATGGTCCAAGGAGAAAGTCTGGTGCAAATGGTGGAGAAAAGGAGATCCCTCCTGAACAGTTCGATGATGATGAGGAGGATTTTATGGTTTATGACGAAGAGACCAAGATGACGGAACTGTTGATGGAGGCGATTTCATTTCTCTCCGGTGGCAAGCCAGATTTGGCTCGAGCAGAGGCGGACCCATTGTTCAAACTCCTGAAGTTCACTGGAGATGCTGACCAAATGGATCAAGTATGGGTTTCGTGGACCACTGAAATGTTGTCAGTGCTGGAACTTCTCGAAGTAGTGAAGTCGTATGATGTTTCGCTCGCGGAGGTGGAAGAATGGGTCAATGACCTGAGGATATGGTATGAGCGAGCCAATTTGGGAGAAGAAAAGGATCCCAAAAAAGGGAAAAAGAGGTCCCTAGAAGGGGAGTCCAGCAAAGATATTCCTGCCGAAAAAGAAGTGGTTGAGACTTCGGAGACGGAGGTTGCCGTTGAGGAGGAGAAGAAAAAGGTAAAAAAGAAGAGGAAAGCTGCAGCTATCGAAGATCCTTACACTCTCATGGTTCCAAAGCCGAAGAAGATGCCGACGATCATTGAGAAGGGTGGATCAACATCCAATGTGGTGGCTTCTGCAGTGGAAAAATCCTCGAAGACGCGCACAAAGTCAAATGTCGGTGGAAAGACAAAGAAGAAGGAGAAAAGTCAGAGTCCCAAAAAAGAAGAGGTGGTAATGGTGCAAGATCCTGAGGAAAAGGATCGTCCATCCGATGCGGAGGCACCAGGGTCTGCCAATGCGAATGAAGAGCTGGATCAATCTTGCCAGGCGATTGAGGATGCGAAGAGAGAAGGATTGGTATCCTCAATTCAAAGGGGCATACAGGATCCTATTCTTACGATTTCGGACCTGGAGTATATTCTGCTGCAACTTCACCTCAAGATTGCCAACAATCGGAAAAAGAAGTGATTGGATGGTATGGATGAAGGGATGGTTTTTCTCTTTCTGGAGACCGGTGCGCTGGAACAGCCAATGTGCTGACAATGTGGTGGTTACTATTAAGGGTATGGAAATCCCTGATAGTAGGAGTCAGTAGCTTTTCGCGTAGCGAAGACCACGGTTTGTGGTGGAGAAGGCCAAGGAGTCTTCAGTGATGAGAGGATCAAGGTGAAAAAAGATTCTCTATGGGTAGTAGGTTAGCCAATGTGCTATAATTCCGTCATGGAAGACGTTAAACCACAATTTGCATTTCAAGCAGCTGGCTGCTGCCGTAATGGCAGTTTTTGGCCAAAAGATCTGCATCTCCAATGTGTCCTAGGAAATCCTAGGACAGGGGGAGTGCGGAGCTGCAAGTGGTATTGTAGAAAGGAGTTAGTGTTGGAAGTTGGAAGGGTTAATGAACCCGGTAATCGTATTTGGCTCAAGATGGGCTTGAACAGAAAGCCACAAG
>CAJNDS010001002.1:40336-65336 GCA_905221605.1 Symbiodinium natans
ATCCTAAACCCGAAACCCTAAGTCATCCTAAGTCATTCACCAGACACCTTCAGTGGCGGACTTTAGGGTTTAGGCTGGGCTGAGGGCTTACGGGTGACTACTTGTGGCCCAGACCAGTGTGAAGCATGCACACAGGCATCTCCCCAACCTTAAGCCCCGCAAGGCGCAGCGGCCTAACAAAAAACAAAAAAACCCAAGCCCCGGACTCCCAAGCCCCAACTCTGCTCCTAACCTTCGAAGCCCTTTCGCCTAACGTCGAACCTTCGCCGGCCTTCCCCCCACCCTTATCCTCAAGCCTAAGCAAAAACAAAACAACAAGCTGCTTAAACCTAAAGTCTGGATGAAACTAAAAACCCTTTCCCCAAGTGCCTAAACTACGCTGTTCTGGTGCTCCCATGCCTCCACAGGGGCAGCCTCACGGTACCTTTCGGGTGTAGGGTTCAGGGTTGGGGTTTAGGGCTCATGTTTGTGGTGGCTTGTGTCTAGAGACGGCTTTAGGGTTGTTGCGTGTGTGTTTTGGAGGGTGCGTGGTTAAGGATGACTTCTGCTTTGAGTTTGGATTGGAGGCTAAGAGCGGTTTCATGTCTCGGCTTGAAGAAGGCTTGTGGGTTAGGGAGTCCTGTGGGTTTATGGTGCTGAGGCCCTGCTTCGGGCTTTTGAAAGGGTCTCAAAAGGCCAGTGGTTCAGGGGCTTCATGCTGGGGGTGTGGTGGCCTGGCACCTCGATACTGGCCTCGAGATGAGGTGCAGCTGAGGCACATATGCATGAACCAGCGATGGTCGTCAATCTCGTTGGACCTGAGAGGTGCGCAGATGGTGCAATGGTCCCCCTCCCCAGAAGCAGCAATGGCAGCGGCAGCGATGGAGTGTTGAGCTTCCCCTCGGTACTATCTGAGTTACGATCTCTGGTCTGACCAGCGTTCTTCTTCAGAGATTCCTGTTGGTTGTTGCATGACACACCAAGTGTCGGCAGCTAACTGGGTCCATGCTTGGGACACAAGCACAGGTAATGTCCTAACGAGGTCACCGCTCTTCGCCTCTGCTGCTGGCATTCTATTGCTCAGCCGACTGGGGTTCCACACCGAAGGAGGTCCTGGAGTTCCGGGACCAGCGCCAAGAATCCTGTGTCTGTGAGCTGGGGTGCAGCGAGGCAGCGTGTGGGACGTTGCCAGGATGCCGGTCGCCTGGTGCCTTCCCTGACTTGCATAACAAGCTCCCAAACACCCGCTCGCTCAGCCCGAAGCCTAACAACACCTACATCCCACAAAAGCCCAAAACTCAAAATCCCAACCTTGAACCGATGAAAATTTTGAAGCCCCACGGACGCCTCGGTGCTCCACCCACTTCAATGCCAGGGTCGCGGGAGCAATGCCCAGTCTAGCGGCTGCCTGGTATTTTGAATGGATTATTACGGCGTCTAGGGGGCTTTCAGGCATTTTAGGGTGCTTGAGTGTTTTTTTCAGGTTCTCATTGGGTTCTAGGGTTTAAGGCCTGGGAAGCCGAAGAATCTGAATCTAGGTCAAGATTTCGTTGATGGTGCCTACTTCCCCAATTCCCTCGTGGATTATAACCAGGAAGATTCGGTTACGGCTCAGGGTTCGAGATGGTTGAGAACTCGCGGAACCGGATTGAGACAGAATCAAAAGGCTTTACCCCGACCATGCCTTTCCTACATCAGACCAGGACAAGAGTTTCGATTCCTCCTGATCACTAAGGCCCTTCCCTTGCGCAAGAATCTGGGACTGTGGGTTTGCGGCTCGTATGTTTGAAAGTGTCAGATGTCTCCTATGCTACTCCCACACGGAAGTTGCCTTTGCTGTCTTTTCGTCTCTTGGGCGCCATGTGGAGCTGCTCCTGGATGCGGCGACTATCGCCGCCGGAGTCCCGATCACCCCAGGTGATGATCGAGCCATCGTCCCGCACGGCGGCGAAGGAGCCACCATTCGAGTCCCGGGCAGGCATGAAGGTGCCCTGGATATGCTGCACCTTCGTGAGCTGCTCTTGGACGGCACTGCTGTCACCTCCGTATCGTGGGCAGCCCCATGTCACCACAGAGCCGTCGGAGCGCAAGGCGGCGAATGCATGGCCGGTGGCATGAAGTGATTCAACATCTTGGAGCTGCTCCTCGTCTCGCGAAACCAAGCAACTACTAAGGTCTTTTTGAGGGAGCCGTGGCCCTTTCACTAAAAGAAGAGAGAGAAAAAAATCAAGTAATACTGGAGGGATCCTAGGGTCTTGAACCTTGCTACTGTCACCTCCGAAGCGTGAGTCGCCCCAAGTCACCACGGATCGATCCAGGCGGATGGCGGCAAAGGCAAAGTCATTGGCCTTGACCTCTTGCACAGTTTTGAGCTGCCCTTGGACAGCTCGACTGTCCCCACCGTCCTGGGGCTGGCCCCAAGTCACGACAGAGCCGTTGGCAAGAATGGCGGCGAAGGCCAACTCTGTTGCTTCGACTTTGCGCACGTCGACGAGCTGATCCCTAACACCGTCGCAGTCCCCACCGCTAAAGCTGGAGCCCCATACGACCAGAGAGCCATCGCCTCGGATAGCGGCAAAAGCTTGGGAAGAAGCTCGGATCGTTCTCACATTTGTGAGCTGCGCTTGGACCGCGCTGCTGTTGCCACCGCGCTCCGGGTCGCCCCAGGTCACGACGGTCCCATCGCTTCGAATCGCAGCAAACGCATAACTGTTTCCGTGAATCTGCTGCACACCCCTCAGTTGCTCTTGCACCTCGCTGCTATCACCTCCATGAAGAACATCGCCCCATGCCACAACAGACCCATCCGATATGATGGCAGCGAAAGCGCGGTCCGAAGCTTGAACTTGCTTTACCGATTCGAGGTTGGGGCCATCACCACCCCAACACGGTTCACCCCAGGTCACCAGCGATCGGTCCGTCCGGATGGCTGCAAATGCAAATCTGTTCGCCAGGATCTCGTGCACATCCTCCAGCAGATCCTCAACAGCACTGCAGTCCCCGCCCCAGTCTTCTCTACCCCAAGACACAACCGAGCCGTTGCTGTCGAGCGCAGCAAAGGCGCTGAAGGTGGCGCACAGCTGCTGCACGTTCTTCGCTTCTACGTGAGCGTGCCCGCCGCAAAATGGGCTGCCCCAGGTCACCAGGCAGCCGTCACCCAGCACGGCAGCCCAGGCGGCTGAGCTTGCTTGCAGGATGACCGGTCTTGCCTGTAAGGTGAGGAGGTCGCCGGCTCGTAGGCCTGCTGGCTTCAGGGTTTACATATGCTTACATGCTTTACAGAGGTCAGATGTCTCCTAAACTTCTGCGAAGGTTCATCTCCCCGAAGCCGTCACTGCTACTCACTACTCCCACACGGAAGTTGCCTTTGCTGTCTTTTCGTCTCTTGGGCGCCATGTGGAGCTGCTCCTGGATGCGGCGACTATCGCCGCCGGAGTCCCGATCACCCCAGGTGATGATCGAGCCATCGTCCCGCACGGCGGCGAAGGAGCCACCATTCGAGTCCCGGGCAGGCATGAAGGTGCCCTGGATATGCTGCACCTTCGTGAGCTGCTCTTGGACGGCACTGCTGTCACCTCCGTATCGTGGGCAGCCCCATGTCACCACAGAGCCGTCGGAGCGCAAGGCGGCGAATGCATGGCCGGTGGCATGAAGTGATTCAACATCTTGGAGCTGCTCCTCGTCTCGCGAAACCAAGCAACTACTAAGGTCTTTTTGAGGGAGCCGTGGCCCTTTCACTAAAAGAAGAGAGAGAAAAAAATCAAGTAATACTGGAGGGATCCTAGGGTCTTGAACCTTGCTACTGTCACCTCCGAAGCGTGAGTCGCCCCAAGTCACCACGGATCGATCCAGGCGGATGGCGGCAAAGGCAAAGTCATTGGCCTTGACCTCTTGCACAGTTTTGAGCTGCCCTTGGACAGCTCGACTGTCCCCACCGTCCTGGGGCTGGCCCCAAGTCACGACAGAGCCGTTGGCAAGAATGGCGGCGAAGGCCAACTCTGTTGCTTCGACTTTGCGCACGTCGACGAGCTGATCCCTAACACCGTCGCAGTCCCCACCGCTAAAGCTGGAGCCCCATACGACCAGAGAGCCATCGCCTCGGATAGCGGCAAAAGCTTGGGAAGAAGCTCGGATCGTTCTCACATTTGTGAGCTGCGCTTGGACCGCGCTGCTGTTGCCACCGCGCTCCGGGTCGCCCCAGGTCACGACGGTCCCATCGCTTCGAATCGCAGCAAACGCATAACTGTTTCCGTGAATCTGCTGCACACCCCTCAGTTGCTCTTGCACCTCGCTGCTATCACCTCCATGAAGAACATCGCCCCATGCCACAACAGACCCATCCGATATGATGGCAGCGAAAGCGCGGTCCGAAGCTTGAACTTGCTTTACCGATTCGAGGTTGGGGCCATCACCACCCCAACACGGTTCACCCCAGGTCACCAGCGATCGGTCCGTCCGGATGGCTGCAAATGCAAATCTGTTCGCCAGGATCTCGTGCACATCCTCCAGCAGATCCTCAACAGCACTGCAGTCCCCGCCCCAGTCTTCTCTACCCCAAGACACAACCGAGCCGTTGCTGTCGAGCGCAGCAAAGGCGCTGAAGGTGGCGCACAGCTGCTGCACGTTCTTCGCTTCTACGTGAGCGTGCCCGCCGCAAAATGGGCTGCCCCAGGTCACCAGGCAGCCGTCACCCAGCACGGCAGCCCAGGCGGCTGAGCTTGCTTGCAGGATGACCGGTCTTGCCTGTAAGGTGAGGAGGTCGCCGGCTCGTAGGCCTGCTTCAGTCACAGTCATGTCCTCATCCAGCCACGCCCCGCGGCTGTCTAGCAGCCTGCCGCGGATGCCCAGGGCACTCTGGGCCTTTGTTCTCAGCTCTTCCAGAGAAGATCCCGGCAGAGCCTCGACATTGGCCTCTCGGCCACTCAGTAAGGCGATAGTGACGTGGATAAACATCGTCCGCAAGAGGGCTCACATGCCAATGGCGTCTTAACCGTCTTGAATCCTTCACTACGCTGGGATTTTTCCTGCCTTCCTTGGACCAAGGAACGTGAGCTCGCAACTGCGCGAATCTTTTCCAAGACGACCTCAAAATCTGTCCCTGATGCAGCCCCCTACATTCGCCAGTCTTGCCGATAGCTCATATGTAGGTGCTTGAGAGAAAAGAGGCTGCAAGCACAGGCAAAATGGCAAGCCTTGGACCTTGAAAGGCATCCTGGAAGTCTCATTCAGGGTTTGGGCTCATTGCTTTCATCCTGTAGAATCCTCCTGGAACGAAAGTCTGTTCCCTCTGGAATCTCAACCAGTCTGAAACCCTCACTGAGTCCGAAGATCCGAGAGTTCCGAGTTCCGGCACGTTAAGCCCACGTCTTCGTCATTGTACCCGGCCATGTGTTGTATGCAGGCAAACCCAAAAACCCAAAAACCCAAAAACCCTAGCGCCTTTCTTAAGGTTTCGGATGAGGTCAGCTGAGGCATGCGCCGACTGCGCATGTGGCGTTTGGATCCAGCTTCGGTCAGGCCCGAAGACCTCGGAGTACCCAGGACCCTACACCCAAACGTACACTGAGACAAGATGAACAGCGCTGGGTCTCAATCATGCTTTGCCAGTATCACGTTGTAGGAACGCTGCTCCTTCCGTCTGCAACCCATAAAGTCCAACTCACAGCTATCTGCTCCTTTTCCCCCTCCCATCCCGGCCAGGGCTACGACATCGTAGGCCATGGGTAAGATGCCGGAGCCTGAGCCGAGCAAAGATCCCACTTGTACTTCGCTCCATGGAAGCTAGGTTTTTGATGCAGACAGATGAAGTATGCATGAAACTATGAAACCATGAGAGCTACTCGACTGGCGGTCGCCTGACTGACTCAAACTTGGACGGCCAGCTAGCGACTGCACGATCCACGTGCCTTCTGTATCTGCAACGGGAACAAGGAACCATGATCCCAATCATGGTAGGTGTTGCTTGTACTCCTGCATGCAGCGGATTCTGTCATTTGCACAAGCTCTTTTTTACTTTGCCGCGACTGCGAAAGCGTTTCGACTCTCGCAGTGGAATTGCGCGGTCGAGCAGGAAACGATGCCAAGACTGAACCCTAAACCCGAAACTCTGCGCTAAGGAGGTTGGTCGGAGGGCAGTGAGGCACTGGCCATGACGCGTGGCCGGCGCATCCGTTCTGGGGCTTGCCCAGGACTGCCACCACTATGCTCTCCACGTGGGATCGGCTGGCCAAGACCCTACATACTGGGTTTGTTTTAGGGTTTATCTCACAAAGTAATACTTGAAAACAACATCTTGGCCGCAGGGGCTGCGCATGGCTGCGTGGGCGTACACCCAGATCATTTTCTCTGAGTGAGCCAATGCCTTGCCTCAAGCTCCCCTCAAAAGAGTCCTACCCCCAAAGCCTTGAGGCCGCGAAGCCTCAAAACATTCCCAAACCATTCTACAACCCTCAACGCGTAATCACGAAGGCTCAACCAGAGTCATCCCTGGCTTTCACACCATTCACCTGGGTGACAGATTGGAGGTCCGCGAACCAAGCCTCTGCGCGGAAGCTGTCGGAGTCCTCAGCATTTAAGTGCAGTCAATCTGCTCCGAAATGAGGCTGGCTAACATTAAGTACTCTTACTAGTATTAGTACTAGTACTGATCCTGGTACTGGAACTGGTACTAGTACTAGTACTACTACTACGACTACGACGACGACTACTACTACCACTACTACCACTAATACCACTAATACCACACCACTACCACTACGACGACGACGACGACGACGACTACTACTACTACTACTGCTGCTGCTAACTGCTAACTGTAGCTACTAACTACCAACAACTACTTCTTTGACTACTAGTACGAGTACGAGTACCAGTAGTAGTACTAGTACTACGACGACACGACCACGATCACGACCACGACGACGACTCTCTACTACCACTACCACAACTCGTACTACTCCTGCTGCTGCTAACAACAACCAATACTAGTGCTGATACTAATAATCTTTAGAACCGGGACCAACCCCACAGCAGTTCCTGCTTTGCCTGATTCAGCCTTCTCAAATCTTCTGCAACGCTTCCGACTGAGCAACAGGCGTGGTCGTAGATCACGGTGGAGCAAGAGCAGTTCACCACCCTCAGAGAAGGTACCAGATACAGGTGCAAGTCCTACTACGAAGCCCTTCCACGACAGGGACGAAGAAATGACCAGTGTATGTCATTCCCTTGTCTCCCTCCTGGCAGAAGCAGAGATTCCAATTGATATGCACACAGCAGGCCGTCAGCAGCTACTAGAACCAGCAGGATCTGTTGCATTATACGCTTGCCAAGAGACGGTTGTTTCGCCAACCTCGTTGCTTGCACGAGACAAGCTCAGCATGCTCTCGTGCGGCAGACCCCCACTGCGCAGCATGATTTCAGTGATATAGTCGTCTCAGCCCGTTGGGTTTGCACATGAAGCATCATGAGTCTTTCACCACTTCACTTCGGATCGCCATACATGCTGAAAACCACTCACGCAAAGATCCTTCCTGCTGTTGAGGTAGCGAGGCCCCGTACTGCGAAAATGGCTCACCGCGGCGGAGAGGCGCCTGGCATGCCGATGTCAGCTTGGAGGATGGTTGGGCTTAGGGCTTAGGGCTTAGGGCTTAGGGCGTAGGGCTTAGGGCTTAGGGCGTAGGGCGTAGGGCTTAGGGCTTAGGGCTTAGGGCTTAGGGCTTAGGGCTGAGGGCTGAGGGCTGAGGGCTTAGGGCTTAGGGCTTAGGGCGTAGGGCTTAGGGCTTAGGGCTTAGGGCTTAGGGCTTAGGGCTTAGGGCTTAGGGTTTAGGGTTTAGGGTTTAGGGTTTAGGGTGTAGGGTTTAGGGTTTTAAGGATTAGGGACTAGAGTTTACAGGGTTTAGATGCCGCTTCATCCGTGCCACGGACAATTGCTGGTGCCATAGCTTCCGTCAAAGTGTAGTTGATCAGATGCGAGAACCTTGTTTTATATCACAATGAAGCCCCTTCCAGCTCCCCCCCAGGCCCAAGACTCAAAGCACCCTTTAAGCCCACCATGTCAGAGATTCTGCCCAGCTCAGCAGAGTCCTTCCCCTCTCATTTCTCGCCTCGCCGCTTTCAATCTGCGCCGCGCTCCAGCGGATCCTCGGGTCTCACGCGCGAAGAAAAGGCTGGGGCTTCAAAGCCTATCTGCACTTTTGCGAAGAATCCCTGAACAAAAGCCCAACGAACACCCTTGAGCAAAGAACACGCAGCTTGAGCAACACGAGATGCCACCACGATGGGAAGCAAAGAGAGCAACCGAGGACCAAAACACCAGAACTTTCCTGAAACGTGTAAGTGTCTTTCGCACTTGCCTTCGCCAGTTCTTCACAGACCCGTATATAGGGCCCATAGGGCCCTGAACCGTGTTTTTTCCAAGGTCGAAGGCAAGGACTTTCAACAACCATCAGTTTAGTCTTCAATGCCGTTGCGCCGCGTGTTTTTAAACGAATGCGTGATAAAGGTCGCATGCCACAAGTTGGGATTACAAGGCTCCGAGAGTTGAAGCAAAGGCTTCAGTGCTTCGGGGTCATCTATAGAGCTAACTGATGGTAGTGACCAGCCAATGAACGCCTGGGGGACTTTCAGTCGAGAAAGCCGAGGGTTTCTGGAAAAGAGAGTCTTCAGTTTCAGGCTGCAGAGCTCAGGGCCCAGCATGCCGCCGTGGGCGACAACGATGACAACCTGAAGAAAGCTGAAACTCTGACTCTAGTGTTAAGGAGGTACAAGTAGAGGTGCCCTAACCCTACCAGAAAGGAAGAACATTAACCCCAAACCCTAAAAAGTCAAAACCTGCTCTCCACAGCTTCCGGTCTTCCAATGCTTCCTTCTCTAGCCAGTGCTGTACATGGGCCGCCAAGCCATGCTACGGATCTCGGGGTATCCACACGTGCATTGGCATTGCAGGGAACCTTGCGAAACAGAAGCTGACACCTCCGATTTCGGACTACAGATTCCTACGTCCATGCAGACGTAAAAGAAAGCCAAGCATACATCTTGCACTAGAGTAGACTAGACTAAACTCGACTCGTTTGTCATGTGCTACATACGTCACCATAGTGCTACATACAGTCTGACTTTCAAACCTAATTTACCTATGTCGGATCCTGGTATCTTATATCAAGTCAAAAACTCGAAAAGCGCCGCACGCCTCCCCGAGCTTCGCAGCATTGCGGAGTCCCGACAGTGCTCGTGACATCAGGTCCCTGCCCGTCTCGCCCTCGGGGTAGCCCTGACAAAGGTGGATGTTTTGGGGTGCCCTAAATCGCAAAGCTACACTCCAACACCCTGGGCTGAGAGGAGCAGCTGAGGTCTAGGTCTCAAGCCCGTCTTAGTCTGAGAAGCAGCTGGGCACTTGTCCCAACTGTGGTCCCTTGTTTGGGGTTCCTGTTTGCAATACACACTTAGGGTACAATGAAGGGAGCGCCGACAGATTCAGGCTTCGTGATTGTCGGGCTCACTGGCTTCAGAAATAGAAAGGCGTGACGTGAACCCTAAAAGCCTAAAAGCCTAGACCCTACCCCTAAAACCCTAAACCCTAAAGCCCTGAAACCCTAAGACTCAAAAACTCCAAAACTCTAAACTCTGTTGCCCCAAAATCCTGACAAACCTTCGAGGTGTCGACGTCTCTCGGACGAACTGCGCCTTGGAGAGGTCGCCTTGGAGCCAGGCCTGCAGGGAGGGAAGCCCTGTCACAGCACATAGTATCTTATATATATGTATATATATATATATGTATATATGTATATATGTATGTATATATGTATGTATATATGTATGTATATATGTATATAGTAATAATGCACTATAAGAAGATTCTAAGGATAATAACAATAACCCACGGCTTCCTGTGTAACTTTCCCGTGTCTCAGCTCACGGAGAGGGGTCAAATTTGCATAGCTGACAAGTACATCTGATCCACACAGCAGACAGGACGCGGCATCTTGGAAGGCCTTAAAGCTCTTCATGAAGGGTTTCCCTAAAATCGATAGCAGGATCCCCTTACAAAAAGGACCCCAATAAGGTACATTTCTCACTTGCCAGCACCCTCGGTTCAACAAGACAAGGACCCCCACCCCCTAATTTTCAAAGCTGGGAGGATCAAGATCTTGAGGCCCGAGCACCAGTAGTGGCCGCCTGTAGCGCCTTACCTTGCTCATGTTCTGAGGGGGCGAGTGGCGAGGGGTTGAGATTTGATTCTTTCGATTTCCTTTCCCAGATTGACTTGAAGGGTCGACGGAAGGAAGACCCGGAGCTTCCAGAAGCAACGAGCTTTGGAAGACCAAAGCGACAGTGATGACAATCCGACAAGTTTGCATGTCTTGTGCACTTTAATCCAGAGGATTTGCCAACCTAGTTCTGGCCATTCGGGGTTAACCGATAGCTCTGACATATTCTCCTGCTTGCCCCGATTCAAGCAGGCGAAAGAGACCTTCAACCTTCAGCTGGCGCTTCAAAGTACCTAACGGCTTCGTGTAGCATTCGAGCTTGGAGCTTTTGAGATGGCAACTCTGTGCGTGAACCTCAACTTGCAGACATTCTTGCACCATCGCGTTTCACTGCCTTATGTATCTGCGACAACAAAAGAAAGCTGCACTGTATGCTTTAAACCCTGAACCCTAAACCCTAAACCCTCTGATTGTTTGCCTACACCCTAAGCTCTGGTGGTGCCAAGCGGCTGTCCGGGCAATCCGAGCTTTGTCCTTGGAGCTTCCCGAAGTTGATCTCCCGGAAGCCTTCAGCAGGGGAGGAGGGAGGGGGGGGTTAGGGTTTGGCGTCTAGGCTTTCGGGTTTCGGCTTTAGGGTCTAGTACAGGCTTTGTAGCTTACATGAGTTTATCAAGGGTCAAGCATGTTCTAGCACGTAACAACACGCAGTCAACTTTACACTGCACGAGGCAGGCACCCCACCTGCGTCTTTTGCCCGAGGAAGCTTCCGTGGACTGGCAGCCTTTAAGCACGGGGATGGTTTCGGGAAAACGGGGAGGGAGAGGACCGTCTGGGATTCGACTGCGGCCCATTGCAATGTTCAAGACATTAACAAAAGACTAAAAACAACACTTGAGCAATCAAAATAACAGTGGTTAAACAGCTGCAGGTGAAGCGGACATTCTACCATCCTGCACAGTCGCAGCAGGTACGTCGTCTTGCGGCAAGTGAGTTGGGGTCTTCCTGGAACGTTGTCATGCCCGCGACATGAACAAGCATCATAGTCAAGTATCTCTGACCTGGCAATCATGTGGTTGTAAAGGGCTGCTCAGAAGTAGAGGGTTAAAAGGCAACAAACAATCCAGAGAGAGATGATGACTTTTCAGATGCCTGGCTCCAGACTGCGGAGGCGTAGAGTTTAGGGTTTAGTTTGGGGTTGAGCAGGGGTTGGGGTTTGGGTACGCAGAAAAATCATTCCAATGTGCGAACCCTAAACCCCAAACACAGGAATGCATCCTAGAGGAATGCATCCTAGGCTCTGCAATGATGTCAGCCGTGCGGGAAGCTCGGAGGAGGTCCTCCGCAGGGTTAAGGAACGTTCCGGTGCCTGCGATCGTTGCTAGGCACCCTACATATGAGGGTACCCA
Organism: Symbiodinium natans; assembly: GCA_905221605.1. Classification (NCBI taxonomy): domain Eukaryota; class Dinophyceae; order Suessiales; family Symbiodiniaceae; genus Symbiodinium; species Symbiodinium natans. The sequence goes on from CAJNDS010001002.1 coordinate 51,927, forward strand.
AAAAATGCAACGTCGCGAAGGAACAACAGGCCTTTGGCACCTTGCGTGGGACTACCTTTGTCGCATGGTATACCAGAGTCCTGAAGTTTCAGCCCGCCCAGATAAGTGCGCAACCCCGCACAACATTTCAGATCGTCAGGCCGGGAACCCAAGCACCAGTACCTCCCAGCCCTATGATTCGATGCCCAGGCGCCGAGCTCAGCACGGCCGCGGCGCGACCGAGTACGCCGAGCCGGTTCAATGCGTCCGCGGCGTTCTGCCAGCGTTTCCAAAGGTCCGACAGGCTGGGTTTGAAGCTTGGGGACAGCTTTGTGGGTTCACGAATTTTCGATTCATAGAGGTGCGACTTGATTCCAATCCAGTCCCCTTGGCCTCGGCTTGCATCCTGCCCACGTCGTTGAGATCAATGTCGAGCCTGAATGCAGTATGGAGGGGATTGCAAGCAAGGGGTACCTGTTTTGGAGAATTTTGGAGCTCCTTTGATCGGGATCAGATTTCGTCATGATTACATGAATGGTATCCCCTAGTGTAGGACATGCTTGTACAAAGCCGACAAGCTCTATCGGCCCTTCTACCTTAATAGTCAAGCAGCTGGCCCTGAATGCGGCGCTCTGCATTCCAGACCTGGTGGGCGAACTTCGAAAAGTTTCGGGTTGTTCCTTGATTTGAGGTTTTAGGGTTTGGATAAAGCTCTAAAATATGCTCTCTTAAGATAAGGCCCCAAATTATCCCAGGACAGCAGGAGGAACCAGAACTTAATGAAGCGGAAATTGCAGTGCCCCCCCCCCCCCTCCCCCCCCCCATTGCAGTCGCCATGAGTGAGGGGGGGACATCCGACTCCTCAGTCCCTAAAGCTTGGGGAGAACCGGGAACCGGCTACTCTCTTCTTGGGAAGCTGTGGGTTGCCTTCGTGCAAAGCGCGAAGCATAGTGGGATAGGGTTTAGGTTTAGGTCATACCCAGAGCTCTACATCGACGCACATCTGCAAATCTGCAACCCCCAAAGCCCCAACATCACAAGGTGAATAGTCCAGGGCTCGGTTTCACCGTGCCTCGGATGTCGGACCACAGCAAGGTCCATGCTTTGCTCATGCCCTCATTCCGAAACTTGTGGCCTGGGACCGCCTGGGTCTGTTTGGGGTGTTGATGCTTACCAGGAAGGGTATCGGCACAGCTCAAGACTCCTCGATATGTGGAGGGTTGATCTCAATGATGGACCTTCTCTGGGTTTTTCATCATGGTACACCCCTTATAGCCCAGGATGCCTTAAAAGGGCCCATCATTTAGATCAACCAGCATACGCGCTGATGGCTCCTGAGGCCACAGCCGGATGATGTAGAACCTGGCTGTGTCTCACAAACTAAAGGGACAACTGCTGTGCTTGTCATTCCCGAAGTCTTCTTCCAGGCAGCTCCAACAAGATCCAACAAGTGCCAGCAATAGTTTCCAGAGAGATGACTGTGACGCTCTGTGAGAATTCTGGGGCTACACGACCAGCAGTTAGACCATGGACGTCGAAGATAAGCCAGCAAGCCAGCAAGCTACAGGCTCAAACTGCATGTGAAAAGCGGGTCAAAGAGGAAGCGCACACATACCATAGTGCACCACACCCTGTCCTCTCTATGGGATCGCGCGGCTTGCTTAGTTAGGGTATATAGTACAGAGGGCTTGTGATATCTTCCAGATTCGAGATTCTTCTGGCTTCGGGCACGCCTCGTCTGCTTCTTTGCGGCGCAGCACATTTGTGACACGGCAGTAAGACACTCCATGGCGCCAGAAAGTGATTCCTGTGGCTTCGCTTCAAGCTCCCCCAGCCCCAAACCTAAACCCTAAACCCAAAACTCGTTGTTCAGGAACTTTGTGAAAAGTCTGAGCCGAGAGGTGCGGGAATCGAATGCCGTGTACTCGTAAACTCTGGCAGGCCTCATGTGGTTGACCCCAAAACAATTGCTGAGCCCAAACTTCTACAAGCCCCATGAGCTCCTAACCTCCCATCATCCCGCAAAGGCCCCTGACTTGCATACCCCTCAGAAGCCAAGTACCCTAAATCCCAAAGCCTAAAAACCAAAAAAACCTAACCCTAAACCCTAAACCCTAAACCCTGAAGCTGTTGGACACTAGCACTGGGAGTCGCGGCTGACGAGCTTGGCCATGAGTCGCATCTCTGGATCTTCCGGCCTTGCAAGCTTTTGATGCTCCTCATGGTTGGGGTTTTAGGGCTTAAAAGGCTTAAAAGGGTTTTTATAGGGTTGGGGATTCGACTACCTGTCCATCGTGCCCTCTAGAATAGCGTTGACATATGGGAGCTGGATGCGGGCCCTTTGGCCTTTGTCTGGACCTTAAACGATGAGGAGAACCAGGACAGGTTAAGAAGCAACAGCCTACTGACAGCAGGTCGTTGGGGGTTTGCTCGAACCCTACACCCCGAACCCAGTTTGGGTAACCGAAACGAGCAGGAATGAATATACTCTCAAGGGATCCGATGGGGTGAATTCCCGAGGTCTGAACCTTTCAGGTCGGAGGATCAACCTCAAGCCCTCAACCCTAACCCCTCCCTTAACCCTGTGGCTTCATGTGGGGTTCAGGGAGGGGATCCCGCCTCTTCCCAGGGTGGACCTTCACAGCGCAGATGGACACCTCAGGAGGCCGGGTTTGGGGGGGTTAAGGGTTGAGGATTTACGGGGTGAGGGTTTGGGGTGTGGGGTTGGGTTAGGCCTTGTTTCGGTTTGACAGGGTTTAGGTCTATAGGGTCCAGGATTTCAAGGTGCAGAGTTTGTCCACCAAGGGGCTCTCCTCGACCCTCAACCTCTTGGCAGTTCTCACCCTGAAGCCTGGCAAGGCTATATCAGCTTCTGGCACCAAATATACCCCAAAACCCAAAACCCTAAATCTCTAAAACCCGAAAACCCGAAAACCCCCCTAAAGTCCTAAAGCCCTCTAAGCCCTAAGACACTCAACCCCCTACCCCCCTACCCCCCCTCAAAGGCCAGCGCAGGTGCGGCTTTCACAGCCTGGACGGCGTTCAGGAGCCGAATGTTGCCGCCGAAGAGGCCCACACCCTACCAGGTTGAGAGTTGATAGGGCTCCCAGGGCTGATCTTATGGGGGCTTATTGGTGGTTTATGGAGGTTTTACAGGGGGCTTAAAGGACTAAGAGAGCTTGAAATCATCAGCAGGTTGTTTATTCTTGCCGCAATGCTCAGCTTGGGCAAAGACCCAGGAAAAGGAAGAGTCGCAGGGCGCCACAGGGAATCTATGTCCCCAGACAGCTTTGAGCCATCGTCTGGATGCTTTAAGGCGCCGGCAAGCCCTCAAAGTGTGTTGGCTCACTGTGCTTCTTGACTCCTAAACAAGATGCCTTTCTGGCCACTTTGGGCTGCAGATGCTAAGCATGCTCCAGGCGGTGGACGGCACGGGCAGTTTCCAGAAGCATGCCTTCGTAGCCTCAGGCATGAGAAGCCCCTTACCCAACATCAAGCAACCCGTCCCAAACTGCAGCCGCCTTAGGACTCCAACTTATCAATGGTGCGGCATGGCACAAAGCTGACATCCGCAACGCTCAACGATGCCACCAAACAAAGCCCTGGCAAAAGAAACATCCCAGGCGTATACAATACTGTATTATGCGGAAGTAAGAATTTCACACTGGCAGCAAACTTCTGGCGGGCTTAAGAAGAATCCTCTTGCCACTTGGCATGATGACATCCACCGAGGCACAATGCTTTTACAACTTGCTGAACTGGTATCATGAGATGAGACCCAAGGGTGTCAAGCTCCTCAACAAAGGGTTCTAAAGCCCTACAACCCCCCCCCCCCCAAATTCCAAAGGCTCGAAAACCCAAACAGGGCGAAACCCCCAAGACCTAAACCTTTCGAGCCCTACATGGACCTGTACACCCAAAACCGTATGAACCCTAAGCCCATCCGACATAAACCTGCCACGGGGCTGAGCCGATGCCACTTGGCGTCGGTTTTGCCCAGGCAACTGCTCGGAGCGCGGCACTCCAGGAAGATCCTCCAAGAAGGAATTGAAGGAAGCTTGAGGGTGAAGGGGTTATCCGCACGAAATCTTGTGCCTCTGTAACAAGCAGCCGGTCAAAGGAGCCCAACAAAGTTCCCTCATGCCTGTCGCAGTTTGGCAGTATGTGTCCTCCAACATCGGGCGCATTCTCTAAACTCTAACCCCCATCAAAACTCTTGTGAAAAAACAAAGCGAACTACTCCCAGGGCCGCCCCCCCCCCCCCCCCCCACCCCCCCTCCCCGCCCCCGCTTCCACAACACACTGAGACGGCAAAGTGCCAGCCTTGGCTCTTCTGCAGACAGACGCCACTGCCCCATAGACCGCCACAGCGTGCGGCTGAGGCTCGCCTCTCAGGGTTCCGAAAGGAATTCATGGGGTTTAGCGGGCTTAGAGGACCTGTAGGGCTCGAGGGTTTCCGCCTTTCCTCCCCCAGAGACCCAGGAATAGGGCGTATTCACAGCGAGTGCCAGCTGAGAGTCTTCTGGTGGAGAGGAAGTCAAGTTTCGGGGCAATGGAATTGCTTTCTGCTTGAAGTTTTGTTGTGAGAAATGCCAGGAGCATACTTTTTGTTGGGGGGGGGGGGGGTGTTGGGGGCGGCTCTGCAATCGCTTCCTTCTGGGTTTCTTATGCAAAACATGATGATGAGGCTCTAAAACATCCCATGAGCCCTAAGCACTAACATAAGGCCCGCAATCTCATAGCCATTCTAAAAAGGCCCCAGATTACATAGAAAGCCCCTGGGTCGACCCTTTAAAATGCAAACCGTCTGAAAGATATCCTGAATGAGACTCCTTTAACCGAACAAGGGAAAACAAAAAGAATATCCCCAGGGCCTACTTCAAGCCTCTAAAAACCCTGAACCCTCAAAGCCCTCAAAGCCCTCAAAGCCCTAGGACCTCGCGCCTGCGAAGCTGGCGAGTCGTGGTCAGACATCAGGTCCTGGCCTTTTTCAGAGGGCAGCTTGAGGGTTCCTAGGGTTTAAGGTAGGCTTTATAGGGCTTATGTGGTGGCTTTATCTTTACCTAGGGTCTAGAGGTTGTATAGCTGTAGGGTTGAGAGGGTTTGCGGGGTAGAGGGTTCCAAAGGTTAGGGCCCTATAGGGCCTCAGAGGCTTGCATGGGCACCATGGATTGGGGAAGCTGGGCGCTGGGCTTGGCTTCTTGGGCTCTTGGGTCCCTCCAGATGCTGCATGTACATGTACATGTACATGTACTCCATATGCATATATATATATACATATGTATATGTATATGTAAATGTAAATAAATGTAAATGTAAATGCATATGCATAAATACATATACATAGCCCTGAGCCTTAAGTCCTCGAAATCATTGCAATAATACATATGTTTCTTTACAACTGTTGAAATAACAATACCAATGTTAGAAGCGCATCTTGTGAGCACTAAGAAGCAGAGTGGTGAGGCAGTAGAACAGCTACGGCCTCAAGGCCTTTAGCCGAGGATCCCAGAGAAGCGGCTTCCAGCCACTGACGCGCGCTTGGGGCGCGCCAAGTGCCGCCTTCCGACGGCGGCTCGCCATTGACGGCGCAGGCACGGCCTAGCAAGAGTGGAGTCCTTGTGGTTCTAGCGTTGGGCTTGTAGGGTTTTAGGCTTCAGGTTGTAGAGCCCCACACCCTACACTGGTTCTGAACAAGGAGTTGGGGCGTTGGGGTGCACATTTGCTCCCTGATTGAAAGGGTGGGTTTAGGGTTTAGCATTTAGATGTGAGGCGCTACTTCCCTACTTCCCTTTTGAGAGCCAGTAAGCCACGTCAATGGTAGGTTCCCTGCATGAGGGTTCCCTTTTGGGTTTCCGAATATGATACAGAGCCTAATGTTTAGTCTCACCTAACTTGCCTACTTTGCCCTGTGGATACAGCTAGTGTGGCCGCTGCTGCTCGACCATTCGCTCGATCCAGCCAGGGGGGAGCCTCGCAAGCGATCATCGATACGAGCTCGCTGCTTCTGGTCAAGCCTCCGGAAGGAGTGTCGCAAGTTGAGGGCTTGGGGTTTGGGGTTTGGGCGGTTTGGGGGTTTAGGATGTCAGGACGAACTGCGGGCAAGGCACATGTCGCCGGCAAGCTGCAGCAAGCCGTCCTGCCAGGGTTTGCAGTGCCTCCTCAGGGTGTGTTCAAGGCTGAGGGGATTCAGAGCGGCCGCTTACTACACGCCACACCCTGAACCCTACTCAAAGCAAAGCGAAAGATGCCCTCGATCCCGAAACATCGATTCCTTTGTTGAACCCCGAACCCTAAACCCTATACCCTGGACTATACGCCAAACCCTAAACCCCTAAAACCAAACCCCAAACCCGCCTCATCTACAGGAATCTCCCGGCTGACGTTGGCAGAGTTGCGGCGCCCTTGCACCTCAGACTGCCCACGTCAAGCAGCACAAGGTTCCCTAAGCCCTAAACCCGAAGCCTCAATGTCAAGCCCGACCCTAAACCCTAAACCCTACGGGCTTAGGCCCAAGGTCCTCCCGTAGGCTTCCCAAAATATGCCTCTGGGTGTCCCGGCCATTCCTCCAAGCTCTGCCATCTCCGGGAAGTGCAGGTAATCCATGATTCCCTGCTGCTAAGAGCTTAGGGTATAGGGTTCAGGAATGTTTGGGGGTTAGGGTCTCGGCTCTATGAAAAGGGTTCCTGGACTAGGGAGAGGCCAGTGAAGCTTGGCCAAGACATCTTTGGTTGGCCGGAGCCCATAGATGCTTCATGTTAATCAGGGCCTTTTGCAACCAAGCTGCTGGCGCTTGTGGGTGTATAGCCATACGCAACGGCACATCGTATCTCTGTTAACGACGAGAGCACAGCAGCAAGGTGGCGAAAGCGCAGGACTGCTCCTAAAATTTCAAGAGGTTGTGCACTTTCCTTAGTCAAGTGTCAAGCCATGGGCTGCGCTTACAAACTCTCCGATTCCGAAATCTCCCGAAGCTCCAGCAACCCAAAACCAGCCAAAACCCACGGGCCGGCCTGGGGATACAGTGGCTTGTCCGGAGCCCCGCCCCAAACATGCAAGACATCCTCAGTGAGGTTGGCCCGGTCCTGAGCTGGAACTTACTTTTGCCTTTCCGAAGCTGGGACCCTGGTGTCTTAGGACCGATAGCTGCAGGTCTCAGATGTTTAAGCTTTTGGGAAGAGACTTTGCGGATATTTAGGAATCAAAGGCCCCAGGGTTTCGGGCTTAAGAGGCCCTTCGTCAAAGAGCGTGCGGGCCCCCCCAGCACCTCGCTAGACTTTCCCCACGCACCCTGTACTAATTATACCCCACGCCCGCATCAACCCTAAACCCCACGCCCGATTTTGTGGAAAAAACCTATACCCTAAACTAACGCGAAACCACAGGACAGCCCGATATATCCATACACACATACATATATATGTATACATATTCATAATAGCAGGCTTACCATATATATATATATATATATATATACACACATATGGGTGCATACATCATACACTATCCACCTAAGCTTCATGAGCGTCGAGCCGGCTCTTGCTGAGGCCGCCGCGTGTTCGGGCAGACTCTGCACGAGGTCTCCTGCCCGGTGCAGCCAAGGGGCCAACTTAGTCAGAAAAACTTCTTAGGGGATGTTAAAAGCAGCTCATCTTATATGTATGTTTATCTCTATACAAATACAAATCTACAAACATATGTATAAATAAATATAAACATGAATAGAAATAAAAATATAAATATAAATAAAAATATAAATATATATATATATGCTACCCCCCCCCCCCAGCGACCTACCCTTTTTAGGCCTTTTTAGGCCTTTTTAACAAAAAATAACAAAGAAGGCCCAAAAGTCGCGTAGTTAATCACCGGGTAATGAAGGACAGTTACTGGGACACCCACCTCACAGACCCCGATAAGCCAGCATTGGAAGAATCTACATTTTGAATCTGAAGCGGACAATGCTGTTTTTAGATGTTTAGATCAGTGTTTTCTATGCAAATTGTGCGTTTCAAGGGCAATTAATGTTTTGTTGAGCAACTGATTTATTTATACAGTTGTGTTTGTACGAGGCAAAGTATTAATCAAATAGTGAAACATTTTTCTTGGTTCTATGCGAATTTAGCTACTAGAGTAATTATTAAGCAAAGAGCCCAATTTGACTCAAGTGAATACTATTTAAAGGAGCATACTCAACCAAGATACGAAATAAACACCATTCTCAACCAAAAAATGGCAAAGTGTGCGTTTAAAGTGCAAATACTGTATTTATACAATTGTGTTTGTACTAGGCAAAGTATGCTCTCTGAAAAGTCCACTGAAATACCTTATGTTTACATATTCATGAATCGTTTGTATTTTTGAAACAATCATTTTATGCGAATTTAGCTACTAGAGTAATTATTAAGCAAATAGCCCAATTTGACTCAAATGAATACCATTTAAAGGACCATACTCAACCAAAATACGAAAGAAGCACCACATTCAACCAACATATGGCAAAGTGTGGTTTAAAGGGCAAATAGTGCTTTGTTGAGCAACTAATGCATTGAAACAGTTGTGTTTATATTCGGGAAAGTATTATGGAAGTACCATCTGCAAAGTCAAATGAAACACCATTATGTTTACATATTCATGAAACAATTTTTTTGAAGTATTCATTCTATGCGAATTTAACTAAAAGAGGAATTCTTAAGCAAATAGCCCAATTTGACTCAAGTGAATACTATTTAAAGGACCATACTTAACCAAATACGAAATAAACACTTGCGGAAATGGAAACGGTTCTACCTACATAACAATGAGACAAAGATTGCTGAAGTATTCACTAAAGACCACTTCTATACTATGTATGAAAAGCACAATTTGCATGAGCAAGCTTAAAAATGCACAATAATGGAAATAGAAGCGGTTCTACGTACATAACGATGAAACAAAGATGTCTGAAGTATTCAATAAAGACCACATATATACTATGCCTGAAAAACGCAACTTGCACAATCAGGCTTAAAAAATGCACAAGAATCCTAGAAAAGTACTTAGTGAAGGCCATACACAAGCAAATTCACAAATACATAAAAACATTCAAAAGCGCAAGCTTTTCAGGAGAATCTCTGGCAAAGTTTGGATTATAGGGTTTTGGGGTATTCCTGGACGAGTAGGAGTCACTTTTTAAGCAAACAATTCTAAGCAATAAATGCTTTTTCTCAAGACAAGTATTGCAAATGCTGCTTCTAGATAATTAATCGCATTTACAAGGCAAATCTTATCCATGCGAATTGAGCTACCAGAGTGCCAAGTAATGGCTATAAGGTCTACTACACTTGAGTACAACCAAAAGATGCACTAAACACTAGCGGCTCTACTTACATAATAACGAAACAAATAGTTCTGAAGCACTAGAAGGACCACTTGTATACTATTTCTGAAAAGCACAATTAGCATAAGCACACTTAAAAATGCGTAGTTGTTGCCTCGTGACCGTGAAGGCGAACCAAAAAGCCAAGATACCAAAACCAAAAAACCAAAAATACCAAAACCAAAAAAACCAAAAAAACCAAAAAACCAAAAAAACCAAAAAAACCAAAACCAAAAAAACCAAAAAAACCAAAAAAACCAATTTTCCGGGACTCTTGGAGAAGCCTCATAGGGATTTCCTGAGAGTCCCGGAAAATTGTTTTTTTTGGTATTTTTGGTTTTTTTGGTTTTGGTTTTTTTGGTTTTTTTGGTTTTGGTTTTTTTGGTTTTGGTTTTTTTGGTTTTGGTTTTTTGGTTTTTTTGGTTTCGGTATTTTTGGTTTTTCGACTGTCCCGTGTATGCGATTTTAGTTGTATTTTAGTCTACGCCCTAGGAAATACGCTATATTGCACACCGAGTTTGCTTGCAGTGCAGCTGGGTGACTTGAGACAAGGCGAAAAAGGGTAGGTCACTGGGGGGGGGGGGGGGGGGGGTACCATATATATATATATAAGTTTCTCACGATATGAATATGTATATATATATACATATCTATCTACTTGTATGTATATTATGTATACTTATTTATAAACATACAAATACATAGTTTTTAAACAAAACATTACAAAACAATACATAACTCCAGGTCTACGGTTTACATGTATATGTGGAGACTGTTGGTGATGATCGAGGCTCTTTTACTTCACAAGGAAGGTCTCCCCCCCCCCCCGCCCCCCACCCCCCCAAAACTGAAACCGAAGCCCCAAACCTTTAAATGCCCCGCAACCCGAAACCCAAGACTGGAGCCCCCAAGATGGGTGGGCTTGGGGAGTGTATGGCTTGTAGGGCTTTAGGGGTCGAGGGCGTAGCACTTGGGTGGGGGTTGAGGGCTTAGGGACTTGCAGGGACAACCCGGCCCTGCAGTATCTCCCTTTTCCAAAACTGAACCAGAAATTCCGGCTTTAGGGCTTCATCCCTACAAACCGGTTTCCCCAACACTGTGTGCCCCCTCTTCCCGCTCTCAGGCTCCGAAGTGGGTGCGCAGCAGCCAGGGGGACTGGCAGCGTTTTGGAAAGCCTCACTGTCATGGCTAGGATTCAGCAGTATGCTGCTTGCTTCTACACCTCACCAACGAAACGCTGCGCTTTGGCTAATGCACCTTAGCATCCATATGCCAAGACACCACAGGAGCTGCAGCTGCTAGCCTGTCGTAGCACCATGGAGCTCAGAAGCAGCACGCCCTCCTGATGTGGCTCTTAAGACGGATCGCATGGGCCACACATGACGCAGCGCAATGAGCAATTGAAGCTCTGACTCAGAACTTCTGCTTTGAAGGCGTGGGCGCGCGGCTCTTCAGCATATGGTTGCTGGCACCCACATATCGCCCGCTAGACCCTCGTTCTGCAAGCTTGTCTCGCCATTTACGCAGCAGTTTGTTGTTGCAGTCATGGCAATCAAGGCCCAAAACCCGAAGGTCTGCAAATTGCTGCTTGGGTGCATAGCTTCTGCTGCACTGTCCCCTGCAGCGAGGTCCAGGGATTTGAGCTCGGGGCATGCTAACCGGTACCCGTCACCATAATTCGACCACAACTGACTAGACTGAAGGGCCGTTGTGAGAGGACAACAGAGGATGTTCAACTTATCCAAGAACTCGAACAAAAACCGTAGGGAGCTAAACCATAAACAGCTGCAAGCGCACCCACAACCACAACAACCAAACCCCAACCACCATGCGGTTCAAGGCCCGATCGTGCCAGTGGAGGGAGGGGTCTACGAATACCCAAATGTAGGCTGTTAGCGCCAATGAGACGCCGAATTTAGGATCGACGGGTCACTATCGGTGACAATTAGTGCAGAGGTACCAACTGATCACGGGGCCTGTCCGGCATTGACTACTTTTTCGTTGGAAGTTCGTTCATGTTGTGTTCAACAGGCAAGAAACCGACTTTCAATAACATGTAGTCGCTCAGATCTGGTGGGACTCCCATAACTGGGGATTGCCGACATGGTCGGTAAGGCTGCTTCCATTGTCCTCATGAAAAGGAGCTGCTGCTCTGAGCAGCGAGTTCTGGATGTGCCGTGTTGGTCCCTTAGGCAGATTTCACACAAAAAACCAGACCTGGTGTGTCGCATGCCACAAGCCCTTCACCTCAATCCCAGACCCAGTCGCACCTGCAGAACTCTTCGACATGCTTCCGGGCAGTCCGTGGCGTCGCAGCATTCAGCAGTGCCTTGAGCCGGGAAGGACGCACGCCCACGGTGTACCTCAGCAACGGACCCAGCCGGGTTGCTCTAAACCTCGACGCCCTGAAGCAAAATCAACATCCTTGGGAGATCTTAGCAGCCGATTCCTTCCGAGGTCGTGGCTGAAAAGACGTCTTGTGAACCGCATGCGGCACCTTGGTGGTAGCCAGTTCTTGTTCGACAGAGCCTACAAGAGCTGTCGCAAAGTACTTCGCGCGGTTTAGAGTTTAGGACCATTTCTTCTCATTCTTCTCATCTCACAGCAGCTGTCCGTTTATGGACACGTCACGTGAACCATCTCGAAGTAGTTCACCAAATCCTTTGCGAAGTTCGTGTGGAGCACAGTCTCAGGTCGAACCACTACCTGAGTTGCAGTTTATGGCTTATAGGCTTTAGGGTCTTTTAGCGGCATGCGTGATTTCCAGCTGAGGCAGCAGCCCTTTTCATGAAACTACCCCTTTGCACATTGCCACTGCATCGAAATCCAACCCAACAAGACCAAAAAACATAATCATCTTTCCTGCCTTACGGCCACGCAAAACGACAACAAACGACAAGGGGGAGGACGCAGCTAACCCCATCGGGGCCGGGAACGGTCATCTGAAAGCCGGGGAGCACTGTTGGCCTCAGGCAGGCCCTGGATCACCTGGTGGTGTTTGCTTCCGAGGCCTCGATCCGCCAGGCTTCCACTATTCATGGTGCATGAGGCATGAGCCTCAGAGACCAAGCCCAGGCAGCCACAACTCCATGTGGCAGTATATGTCTACATAAACCCTCAGGGCCCAAAGACGCAAACAGTTCAAGTCACTGTAGCCAAACTTCCCTTATATCACTTATACCCTAAAGCGTTTTAGAAGTTAAGACGCATACATGCGGAAGCCTGAACCGCCCAAGAAAAGTAAAGCTCCATGAGGCCGGCACCATCCACCTCGATGTACCACCACGGGGAGCCGCTGTGAAACGCGGCTCCCAGACCCCCGGCCTCGGGAGGAGCTCCGCCGGACAAAGGGAGAGGGGGATTGGGGGCTTAGGGTTTTTGGGGTTTTTGGGTTTTAGTTCCTTTGGGTGTAGGGGTTTTAAAGGTTTGGGATTTCAGGCTTTTGGTTCAGAAGGTGGTTTGGGTTTCAGGGGGTTTTGGGAGGCCTGCGCCATTGCAGGTTAGGGTCTATAGGTGCCACCACCGCCACCACCACCACCTTCTACGGCCAACACCACCACCACCTACGATCGCCACTACAGCACGCCAACAACTATACAACCACGACAATACGACTGAACTACGTACTGCTACTTACTTGTCAAAGTTTTCTGTCACGACTCTGTAAGGGTCTGGTCTGAGATATGCTGCCTATGGCCCATGCGCCTAGGAAGTTGACTGTCGGGCTTCTGGTTTACGGACGGGGTCAAAAGTTTAGGGCTTCATGTCGCATTTGTTCGTGCCAAGGGTTTATCCTGAATTCAAAGAAAGCTTCACGGTGCTGAAATTTCCGTTGCTTGTCTCGCCCACCCACTTCGGGGCCCCCCCGCCCCCCTCTGAGGCATGCCGGAGCAAGCCCTGAAGGCCCTAAAACTAACCCCAAACTTTCATTCAGTAGCCTAGGAATAAGCAGGGGTCTTTTTGGTTTACAGGGGCTTATAGGGGAACCTAAACCCTCAAAAAGGGAATAAGGGCCCACCCTGGGTCCTAATTTCAGCCTGGGGACTTGCAAGGCACTGGATGGCGAGATGCCC
>CAJNDS010001002.1:70336-175336 GCA_905221605.1 Symbiodinium natans
CAGCAACAAGCAGTACATTGATCACATGCGCGGGGGCCAAAACCCAGAACAATTTCTTGCTGTTAAGGGTTTTGCTTGCCCTAGCAAGCTTGCTCCCTTCGGGTCTTATCCAAGCTTGTCCAAACTCGAACCCAAGGAACCAGTACAGAAACCCAACTCAGGGTTTGGGATTCGCAAAGTGTGGGGTGTACGGCGTGTGGCTCTCGCGTTGGAAACACGAGCCGGCTTCGGCGGGCAAGTGTTGGGCTTTCTCAGTGTGCTTCTGCAGCGCTTACGCGGAGCTTACGCCAAACGGGCGCAAATAAACCGCCCAACCCACCCTGCACCATGTCTCTGTCACGCCCCCAGTCCCTTCTCTGGCTTTGTGCTGAGGTATTCTTGCAATGCCCATTGCTGAAACACAAGTCGCCCACCTTGGAGCGCGCAGTTGCTTATGGGATTATGCGAGCTCTTGCCTGCAATGTGTCTCAACTTGAAGGATGTTGATCCCTGCTCATAAAATCTAGACCTTGCAGGGTTGCAGGACATTCATCCAATTTCTGACTTTTCATCTGAGAATCCGACACTGCATAGCCGGCGGTGGCCAGCGTTTTGCGCACCTCATATAATGCCACTCTGAGCATGCCGCTCGCACGAGCTCTGATGCTTCCTTGCGCAACAGCAACACCTTCGTGCCACTCACGGGTAAATGTCGCCATCCTGCCAGTTTGGAATGCCGAAGCCTTACCGTTCCCGAAGCGGGCATCGCGCAACGCGTAAAGGGAGCTAGCTTCCGCTTCAGTTTCCTCCATGGGGGGATAATCGAGGTGTGAAGGGTTCAGGGTTACGGCTTAAAACCCCGGCAGGAGGCCTGAACCCTAAGCCCGAAGTCATCGAAGCACTCGCCTCCGCCAGTACGAACACCAGGTGCGGGGGCGTGCGGACCGTGATCACCTCTGATGGATTCGGGAAAACATGGAGGCTCAGGGGATGTAGGGGCTCCGGGGCTCAATGAAGCTTGAGCTGAGTCAGCAAGCCGGCTTTGTTTGTTAACGTGGTCTGAGTGCAGGCAGGGGATGTTGTTGTTCAGGCTTTGCAAAGGGGGGGGGGGGCAGGGTTTTTTGTTGATCAAGGATTCCATGTTGAAAGGTATCTCCAATACGAAGTGTGACAGGCCTCTCCGGCCCATTATCCTACAGTGCTAGTGCTGGAGCACGCTGAAAGACGCATAAGTATCAAAATACTCACAACCATACGAACAACATTGAGTCATACTTGCAATCAGTAAGGAAGTTTGTTCGCCGTTCATGGTTCAAAAGCTCATGGTTCAGAATAGTCGTGCAATGCTCTGAATGGTCCTCAAAACCGATCCATAAAGACAAAGAATCCCTTCGACTCATCAGCAGACCGTTAGGCCTTGACATGCTAAAGGTCCCAAAGCCTCCAAAACTGCATTGCTATCAGTTTTTTTGGATTGCTATTGATTTTGTTGGAATCACTACTATGATTCTTCTTCTTATTGTTAATTGCCGGCATTCTTATGTTTATGACAATGATGACTACTCTTATTCTGAATATTCTGATTTTGTTTATGACCATGAATACGAGTATTGTTCGCTGATTAACAATGTTGATATCGTCATTGCTACTTTCATTCCTATCGGTTCTTGTTTCGTTGTTGCTGTTGCTGCCTGCACACTGCTTTCAAACACCCTTCCACCCTTTCAACATGGTCCACTGCGGCCCTAAACCCTAAACCCTAAACCCTAAACCCTAAACCCTAAACCCTAAACCCTAAACCCTAAACCCTAAACCCTAAACCCTAAACCCGGCTCAACTGAGGTCTCGGCCATGGCCTCGCGCAGGTAGTGCAGATGCTGGCGCTGGAGGATTCCAAGCACCTCCGCCTCGGGAAGCGCTTTGGGATATGTGATGAGAATTCCATAGGCCAGGATGGCCCTTAAAACCCTCTGAAAAATGTTCCTGACTGTGATCCTCTTAAACCCAATAAAGGAAAATATGGAGAATAAAACATGTCCCAAGGGCCTACAGAGTAGTCAATTACAATTTACTACTTGTTTTGTGCTACGACCTCAAGAGCCTGGGCATGATGAGACGGGGAGTCAGCAGGCGGCTTTCGGACAACGGCGCCGCAGCTTAACATTGCTACTCCTCCGGGCCTAGGGCGAGCCATCTACAACAAGTCTTGACACGAGAGGCTGCCAGATTCCAAGGGGCCACCAGCTACGCCAAAGGGACTTGAGGCCGTTATGGACTCATCCTGGCATACGATGGGACCTGTAGTGCGGGAGGTTGTTCCACAGCCGCCTCCACCACCACCAGAAATGGTTGCAAGACCTAAGCCGTCGCCGAAAGCTGGAAATTTCATAGAGCAACACTGAAGACGCTGGAATGATTCTTGATGACTGGCTGACCGTGGCAAAGCCGATGAAGGCAGCACTGTCGGCCACAGCGTCTGAATGGTGGGAGCAAGGTCACAGAGGTCCATCCATGAGCAGGCAGACCAGGTGGAGGAGGATTTTCGCTTGTTGAGGAGCCTGTCGGTGGATACGAACATCGGTGGCGCAAAGACAACAACAGATGCTTGTCCTGAAGTGTTTCTTTGCAAACCAAGACGATCCAGCAGCTGCCGGCGTGGGCGCCAGCTATGAGTTCCGAGTACAACGCAATGCGTTCTGAGAAAGCTGCCATAGAACCGAGAACGGGGCAACAGATAAAGGCGTGGGAAGAAGAGAGCGACATGATCGTGAGAAGGATACCAGCAAAAATGGTGTTCACGAGGAAAGCTGTCAGCGGACAATGCAAAGCAAGGGCATGCGCTTGCGGAAACTTCCTACAGGCGGAGGAGAGCAGCAAGACGAGACAGGGGCTTCGCGAAGAAGTGTACGAACAGCGGGCATAGACATTCCTGTCCTGCGTACAATGCTTGCTGTGCGGGTGCTCGCCGTGAATGGAGAGCTGGAACAACAGGCTTCAGCGATCTGGGTACAAGAAAGAACGGATCGTTTTGTATCCGCCCCGAATTTTGCACTGGGCTGGGAAAAGGCTTGTTGCCAGAGCGTTGCACGGATTGGAAATTTCCCCTTAAAGTTGGGCAATCTATCGTGATCAGCAACTGAAGGGAAGGCGTTTCCAGTACAATGGTCAATGGCACAGTTTGCAACCATGTCGCAATGACCCGAATCTTTGGGGATTATGTCGGCCAACGGACAACTTCATGGATTGATGGCTATTTTGTGGGCGACATTCTATGCGTTGCACAGGATGGCTTGTTGCAGGCCTGTTTCGACAGCATTGCGCAACTTTGGACTTGTTCTAAGCCGGAGTATGTTTCGAAGCAGGGGCCCGTGAGGTTGTGCGGGCTTGACATCTACAAAGAGGACTTCAGATTCCTGGTGAGATAAGACGCCCACAGGACAGATAGTGGAGAAAAAGGAAGCGGAGCAAAGGAGAGAGTCTTCGAGCTTCCAGAGGTCCGGCATTAAAGTATGACCTGCCCCACTCCAATTATGGTCACAAAGGCGCAGCGACTGATTGGTGAGCTGAACTGGATTGGCAGAATGGCGCCAGGACACGGCCCGACACATCTTCGATTAGCACAGCCGCGCACTGCTTCGATGCCACTTTGGCTGTGGAAGCAGCCACCCAGGTCTTCCATATTTCTGAGAGCAACTAAAGACGATGGGCTTCGATATGTGGCAAGTCCTGACTCATTTGGCAAGTATCCGGAGCTTCGGGTGCCTCGCAAGGCGCCAGTCCATGCTCCGGTCCCAAGAGGGTATGTGTTTGCCGCAGGCCAGCAAATTGCTTGGTCGTCAAACAAAAAATCAATGACAAGCCTGAGCACCGCAGAAAGTGAATGTTGCGCAGTGCTAGAGGGCGTAGCATATGGGGAAGGAACCAAGTGTGTTTCGGAGGAGATCATGCAGGTTTCGGTTTCGGCTGTGATCTACTCTGACAATGCTGCTACAGTGGCTTTGGTTACCGGGAGCGCGACTCTTTGGAGATTCAGAAGCTTCAAGAACAAGGCTGCACCGCTGCAACAATTGCATTGTAATGTTTGGCAAATGTATCGCTTGGACGGGATCTACATCACCGCAGACTTGGGCACAAAGTCCTTGACAGCAGCCAGGTTGGAAGAGTTACAGCGATTGATCAACATGGGTGGGCGAGATTTCAGCCAGCCTCAGGCGAGCAAGTTGAAAGTGAAAGCCGTGGCGAAGATGTTGATTTGCTTCGCTATGCTGGGCACCGTGGAAGGTGCGAAGGTGGAGCAAGCAATGACACTGGAAGAGTGGGCAACACTTAGTGACTATTGTGGTACTGAGTATCTTGTCCATGTGGGAAACGACATGGTTTTGGCTGGGTAGAAGAGGGTGAAAACTGGCCTCGCGAGGACCTTGCACCCGAGCCATCAACTACATCCACTGGGACGTCGTCGCCGCACGCAGCTGCTACCTCATCGCCTACACCGGCGCCAGAACGCAACGCACCTCCTGTTTCAAGCAACTATAGACCCTACCCGCCTACCCCCCAACCTACCCCACCTACCCCCCCCAACCCCCTGCCCTCCCCCCCTCCCCCCTCTTCCTTCAGGTGGCTTCCCCCCCCCCCCCCAACCGCCTGCCTCCTCAAAAAAACGCTAGATTTTTCTCGATTTTCCGAGGCGAAAACCAATTGGGCACAGCATTTTTGGCGCCCTCTTGTTGTTGGCTTCAGAGCGCGTTGTCTTTGTGTAGACCAGACGTGTGAACAACAACACATAAGTCCTTAGATTTGAAGCGCACAAGTCCACTCAACAAGGCCACATTCTCCAAGCTCTGGTCGAACCCATAACCGAAGGTCAAGGACTGCAAGCTGCCAGGCAAGACGACATTCTCCAAGCTCTGGTCGAAGCTATATCCGAAGCTCAAGGACTGCAAGCTGCCAGGCAAGGCGACATTCTCCAAACTCTGGTTGAAATTATCTCCGAAGCTCAAGGACTGCAAGCTGCCGGACAAGGCCACATTCTCCATTCTCTGGTTGAATTTAAATCCGAAGGTCAAGGACTGCAAGCTCCCGGGCAAGACGACATTCTCCAAGGTCTGGTCGAACCTATGTCCGAAGGTCAAGGACTGCAAGCTGTCAGGCAAGGCCACATTCTCCAAGCTCTGGTCAAAACTATCTCCGAAGCTCAAGGACTGCAAGCTGCCGGGCAAGGCCACATTCTCCAAGCTCTGATTGAAATCATTTCCGAAGCTCAAGGACTGCAAGCTGCCGGGCAAGGCTACATTCTCCAAGATCTGGTTGAAATAAAACCCGAGGCTCAAGGACTGCAAGCTGCCAGGCAAGGCCACATTCTCCAAGCTCTGGTTGAAATTATCTCCGAAGCTCAAGGACTGCAAGCTGCCAGGCAAGGCCACATTCTCCAAGCTCCGGTTGAACCTACATCCGAAGGTCAAGGACTGCAAGCTGCCAGGCAAATCCACATTCTCCAAGCTCTGGTCGAACCCGTGTCCGAAGGTCAAGGACTGCAAGCTGCCAGGCAAGGCCACATTCTCCAAGCTCTGGTTGAAATTCTCTCCGAAGCTCAAGGACTGCAAGTTTCCGGGCAAGGCCACATTCTCCAAGCTCTGGTCGAAATCACCTCCGAAGCTCAAGGACTGCAAGCTGCCAGGCAAGGCCACATTCTCCAAGCTCTGGTTGAAATCATATCCGAAGCTCAAGGACTGCAAGCTGCCGGGCAAGGCCACATTCTCCAAACTCTGGTCAAAACTATCTCCGAAGCTCAAGGACTGCAAGCTGCCGGGCAAGGCCACATTCTCCAAGCTCTGATTGAAAGCATTTCCGAAGCTCAAGGACCGCAAGCTGCCAGGCCAGGCAACGTTCTCCAAGCTGCGGTTGAACTTATATCCGAAGGTCAAGGACTGCAAGCTGCCAGGCAAGGCCACATTCTCCAAGCTCTGGTTGAAATCATATCCGAAGGTCAAGGACTGCAAGCTTCCGGGCAAGGCCACATTCTCCAAGCGCTGGTCGAACCTATGTCCGAAGGTCAAGGACTGCAAGCTGTCAGGCAAGGCCACATTCTCCAAGCTCTGATTGAAAGCATTTCCGAAGCTCAAGGACCGCAAGCTGCCAGGCCAGGCAACGTTCTCCAAGCTGCGGTTGAAACCATTTCCGAAGCTCAAGGACTGCAAGCTGCCAGGCAAGTCCACATTCTCCAAGCTGCGGTTGAACTTATATCCGAAGGTCAAGGACTGCAAGCTGCCAGGCAAGGCCACATTCTCCAAGCTCTGGTTGAAATCATATCCGAAGCTCAAGGACTGCAAGCTTCCGGGCAAGGCCACATTCTCCAAGCTCTGGTCGAACCCGTGTCCGAAGGTCAAGGACTGCAAGCTGCCAGGCAAGGCCACATTCTCCAAGCTCTGATTGAAAGCATTTCCGAAGCTCAAGGACTGCAAGCCCTTCGGCAGTTCAACATTCTCGAGACTATCTGGACTGTAGATGTGCAACGAAGAGATTGCGTCCTTTGCACATGCCTCCATCACGCTCAGGCGTTGGCCGTCGCTCGCTCGCAAAAACGCAGCGGCTGCGTGCCCTGCACCAACCTAGGTTGGCCC
Organism: Symbiodinium natans; assembly: GCA_905221605.1. NCBI lineage: Eukaryota > Dinophyceae > Suessiales > Symbiodiniaceae > Symbiodinium > Symbiodinium natans. The sequence goes on from CAJNDS010001002.1 coordinate 76,936, forward strand.
CTTAGACCCCAGTAGGCCTGTAGGTTCCTTGCACTCAACAATGAGGGAAAACATACTCATGCCAAAGGGCAACTGGTTGAACCACATACGTGATGACACCACCCTGAACTTGCGCCAACAGCGGCTTGGAATCGTCCAGGCCGCTGCCGCCAGCGACCAAGCCAAGCATGCCACCTAGCGGCAAGCCGATCCTTCCTGCGACGCTCTTGCGCAAGTCTTCCACGGTCATGCTGTCTTCAAGAGGAAGCTGCACTTCTGAGCCATCGAGACCACAGACCGTCAAGTGTCGGCCGGCACAAAGGCCATCAAACTCGTCAAGGCACTGAGCCTTCCGTTCTTCTTGAGACAATCCGAATCCTGGTGCGAGGTCGGCCATGGCGGCTTGCGCTTTGGCGCCTGGAGCCTGGTGGCTTTACAGGGTCGACGAAAGCGGCGTTAGCCCTTAGATTAGCAGTTTCCTAATAGAGTAGCGAATTAACAGTTTCTTCATGGAAACAATTTTTAAGTTGAACTAATTTTTGCTTCGTATTGCTGACCTTAGTTCGTGCGTGCACTTAGGGCAAGTGAAAGGTTGGGGGCTGCATGCATCGAAAGTGGCAATTGGGTGATGTTGGGTGCGTTTGCCTTCGTTGAATGGTGCATTCCTGTAAGTTGTAAAAAAATCCGAAGGTCCGAAGGCCCCCCCCCCCCCCCCCTTCTGAACGGACCCCTGGGTGCATGGCCAGCTTCAGAGGGAGGATCTTCCGGACGAAGGCGCTCCCATCGGTTGCCTCTCAAGACGGGAGGCATGAGGCAGTGCCAAATGGCCCTTTTCTCGGTGTGAGACTATATAAAAAACAAACTAGTATACGAGATCAGCTGTTCTGTCCTAAAGTACCTTTGTAGGCGTGGCCCTTAAGGGATTCACTGAGATCTGAACAGAGCAGCTCCCTGTGCTCTGCTGGAACACGAGTGCAAAGCAACCAAACCAAGAAGCACAAGCTTTGTCCAGCAAACGCATAAAGCCAACCGTTGATCGTGACCTTCGTCGTGGGACCACTCGGCAGGACGATGTGCACATGGCGTAGCCCAGCCCTGAGCAAAGGCGTTGGTTTAGGGTTTAGGGTTTATCCTGTCACTGAAGGCCATGCATCGCAGACACCCCAGCCTCAAGAACCTGAATCCCAAATCCCAGCCTAAAGCTGTTTCTACCGATAGGGGTTGTTCTCACTAGTTCTCCATTTGGGTCCTCTGTACCTGGATAGTAGGGCTTACTTACCTCAAACCCTCCGTTTGGGACACTATCCTAAAGCAGACCCTAACCGAATGGTTCTTTTGGGACTGCTTTTGGGTACACTAGATTTGTTGGTGCCCAGAGAAACGGAACTTGATTTAGAAACCCTGTGATTCAAGTCCTCTCATCTTTAGGTTCTAAACCCTAAATTTGGGCTTGCTAAATTGGGGGGTCGACTTGACACAAGGGTGCCCCTAACCCGAAGCAAGCCTGTCAACGCCTTTACTTAGAGAACCACCCTCCAAACGTCTCCGTGTCCCGCTGAAGGCCCGACTTCAAGGAAGCAGCCATGGCCTGGAAGAGACACGTCACAAGACAACTCCACGCTCTGACCAACTTGCTTAGGGTTTCGGGCTTATAGGTTTCCTTTGTTCGGAGGCTTCCGGATCAGACAGCTCCACAGTGAAGCGCGACTTGCCGGAAGCCCGAGTGCCCGTTTCAACCGCCTAGCTGTTGTAGACATGGCTGGGAAATGTGGCACGACCCAAGATGTCAACACTGAGCAAGGCAAGCTTGGATTGGAGGGCAGGGATCGTGAGTACTTCGGACGTCATTGGAGCAAAAGCTTGCCAAAATCCAACGCTTGTATGATGGGTTCATAGGCAGCTTTTGCACGCGGGCTATTGCCCATCGACGAGGATTGCAGTCCTTGGCTGGGTAAATGGGCCTGTGCGTTCCCGACGACGTACACCTGGGGCAATGCTTGACATGCCGTGAAGGGCCCGTACCTTGAAACAACGGCCAAGACTGCATTGCAGGTGGTGCACACCGGACTGGCACCCCAAGAATCGAGGATGCAGTGTTTCCTTGGAATGGTAGTCCTTGGCAGGATAGTTGAGGCAAGAATGGCCCCGATGAAACTTGCTTGGAGAAGCTTGCCAAGCTGCTGGGAGACTTGGGAAGCAGAGTGTCATGCAGATGGCACGCATTATGATTGCCGCATGCGCGGCATGGTTGCCTGAAAAACAAATCACTTGTATGCTGTCTTGGTTGCGGGAAAGCGCTTGAGTTGGACAACGCAAGCACTCCGGATGACACTTCTTGGATGGAGAGGCGGGCCCAAGCAGTCACACAGTCATGTGCCTGGCAATCCTTGACTCAGACTACCACGTCGCGAGCCTCGATGCAAACCGCCGAGATTCCACTGCTGAGTCTGAAAGGAAAACCCTCTCTTGGATTGTTTTTTGTGTTCCAGGTTCTTGCATGCCGAGAACGTGTTTACGCAGTCACTGCGCATGCTTGCATGTTGAATTCCACCGTGTGGGTTTATCTCTGTAGTTGGCCTCTCCTATTCCCGGAGGAATATGCTCAGTCCTTTGTATGTGTGTGTGGTCCATTTTACATTGCTGGTGCCCTTTGACACCCGCTCGGTGTTGAACTTATCTTTGGTTGCTGTGGTGTGCGACAGCTTTTATGCAGATGTTGTTGTAAAAATGCCCCAGCCTTCCTGCATTGCTGGGTCAAATCCACTCATGCCGATGGTGCCTTGCTTTGCATACCGATTAGTGCAGCACGGTCAGGAACATTCGGCAAACAGGCAGACAGGGTTTTTGTGTTTTAGACCTTTAGGGTTGAGGGGGTGCTAAGGTTCAACTGGTGCTTTCGGCAGCACCTTCAGAACGAGTCGAGACTTGAGCATCGGGTCACTAAGGCTGATTGCACCGCGTGAAGCCTCCACCGAAATCCTTCAAAGTTCCGAACACCCCAAGCCCAAGACACTCGGCCTGCGCGTTGTTTGCCCCCACTTCCAGCCTGAGGCGCAGTCATTGTACACGTAAGCCCGGGCTGAACCCCTAAAGGCCTGAGGGTTTTTAGGCTTTTGGGGTTTAGGGCCCCAAACCTTTGACCTGATCCTAAACCACGCATCTCTGAAAATCACCCCCTGTTCCCCGGCTCACGACCCTTCAATCTTTTGGAACAGGACCCTTTGCTTAACATGTGCAGCCTGCGTCGTACCCCTCCCGAGCGCAGGTCCCGAAGATGGGCATCGCCGTCACAGGGCCACTTGGTGCAGGCAGCGATGGGGCCTGGTGTTCGTGAAATTGGGATCTTGTCCGAAAGCCCTTTATGCTAGGCCAGCAAATGAGGCAAACTGGGCATGCGCTGACAAAAGGGTGTCCATCTGCAAGGGCAGGGACATACAGATTCAATGTCAAGTGGACAATTTGTTGCCCCCTTGAAAGCATGATCTGCCTGAAGCACTCTGGGGAAGTCATCGAAGAACACGGAGTAGAGCTGCCGAACGACTGCCTGCGCTCGGCTCCATACTCGAGGTTAATAGCTGGCTGTTAATGGCACACGCCCATGCCCCCCCCCCCCCTCCTTGAGCTCTTCCTTAATTAACCCCTCTCCATCTTTCCATCCTTGAAACACAATCCTGACCCCACACTGCACCTTAAACCCTAAACCGTAAACCCAAAACCCTTCAGACCCCAAATCCCCCTGAACCCTGAGTGCCCCAAAGTCCGAACAAAGGGCATTATGAGTTTTGGGATTTTGGGTTGTGCAACCTCGCTCAAGCCTCAGCGCCTAGCCACCAAAACCCCCCAAAAGCCACCCAAAAGCCCCAAAAGCCCCGAATACCTACCCCCTCAAACCAAACTCCTAAAGCCAAAAGCCCCAGAACCCCTAAGCCCTAAAGGGGAGCAACCCCAAAGGCCCCAAAAAGCAAACCCCCCCGAAAACCCTCAACCCCCAAACACCCCAACCTTTAAACCCCAAACCCCCAAAAACTCCCCAAAAGCTCCCAAAAGCCCGAAAAGCCCGCAAAGCCCTCACAGCAAATCATAACCTCTAAACCCTAACCCCCCAAAAAACCCAAAAGCCCTGAAAGCATTGAAAAGGCAAGGGGAGCCTGGAGGCTGGTAAACTTGGCTCCACCCTCGTGGCGGGCCAACAAGCTCCGAAGTCGCTTCTGCTGGGCCAGCGCCTGGCAGAAGAGCAGGATTTTAGGGTTTGGGGTTGAGGTTAACTTGTTGGGATCAGGTTGAGAGTTTAGGGGTTACGGTTTTTTGTTGTTTCTTTGGGCTTTTGGTTGATGGGGTATTAGGGTTTTTGGCAGGGGTAGTGGGTTTAGGGCTTAATGTTGTGCTCGGTCGCCCTCTCCCTCAAGATGAACAAGGGCCGCGAAATAGTGAGATTTGGGGGGGGGGGGGGGTGATCCGGTACGAGTCCTAGAGCCCTACACCCTTCCCTGTTTTCAGGAGGTAGGGTATGGGTTTGGAGGGTTGAGATGAGTTGCTCCGTTATGAGGTTTAGGGCATAGAGCTTAAGTCTGCAGAGTTGGGCTTGGAGGTTTGGCGTGTGAGCTTTTGTTGGAGGTTTGGTGCTTTTAACCTGTTGAGTTGAAGAAGGTTCAGTTGTGTATTTGAGTTTCCGAATTTCACCTAAGCAAACACCAGCCTGAGCCCGACATCCTAAACCCTATCAGCCCTAAATCCTAAACCCGAAACCCTAAACACCCCAGAAAGCACAGCGCTGTGGAGCCTGAGGATCCAAGCTCATAAGCTCCGCGAGTCTTACCTTCTCCTGAACATGGCAGATTGCATCTATTAGAAGAGCCGATATGAGGTTGCGGGGGTTACAGGGATTAGGCTTCGGGATGCTTCAGACGCTTGCCATCTCCTGTGGGCCCTAGCAAGCTGATGGCCTTCACTTGTAGAAACTATCTCGCAGAAACGCACCATCCCCAGCCTCTCGGAAAGGCAGCATCACCGACACAATGAAGGGCTTTCCGTTGACCTCCAACATGCAAGTCTCCGTCTCAACAGCCCCATGACCGCTCTCATTCTCACGCCCTCCAGAGACCAGTATCCGAGATGCCGGGGGACTGGAGGCGCCTCCACGTGGAGGAAGCTGCTGAGGTTCCAGAAAGCCGAGCTGTTCCTGCAATCAAAGCATGGGGCAGCTTAGGGTGTCGGGCAGCTTCAGGCTCACAGGCGCTGATGTTTATTGAAAGCTTCTCAGTATGTGTTTGCTGAAAGGCAGTGACGCAAGTTCATGGCAACTCAATGAACGGAACCGTGGAGGTTTTGACCCACAGGGCCGGTCTTCCTTTAACTTAAGGGCCGCTTCTTAGGTCCCCGTCGCAATGTTCACAAGTTACCGTGACGACCGTGCCATTGAAGCCCTTAGCCTCCAAACCCCGAAGCCCCTAATTCCGAGCAAAGCCTTCTAAACCCTAAACCAATGGTCAGTGTAGGTTGGTGGTTCAGGACCAGTATCCAAGGTTTTGGTCGGGTTTTCAGAGTGTATATTTAGGAATTTAGGGCCTACAAACCCCACGCGTAGACTCTTGCCTGTAAGACTTATCATCGGCCTCCGCTCATTCAGCAGCAGGGCGAACGTGTGGGTGTGCGTCGGCCGGCGGCTCTTCCTGCAAGTCTGAAGGGCTTGGGGTTTAAGAATTAGGAGTGCGTGTGCGTCTGTGTGCATTTTTGTTTGTTGATCCTCTTTTGCTTGAGGATTTACAGAGAGGTTTCTCGTTTCGTTAGGCCAATAAAGCCTTCCTTGACACTTCGTTCTGGCAAGGATTTGAAAGCTGCCGTCTTCTGGAACCTGGCAGAACCCCTACGGCCCAAAGCCACGCAAAGCCTGCCGCAGCCGGATCTGAAGGTACCAAGATCCCTAGACACCCCAAATCCCTACACCCTAAGCATAAACCCCTAAGAAGCCTGGACCTGGAACCCAGAACAGAGCTTCCGAAAAAAAATAAACAATCGAAGAGCAAAAGCCATAAGCTATCCTACAAGCACCAGAGCCCCCAAATCACAGAATCCTGAGCCACCCTCAGAACCTAAAATTCCGGCCTGGCATCCTGGCAGAACTGGCGGAGCTTGTTGAGCTGGTCCCCGTTGAATTGCTCGTTGCGGTGGTGGTCTGCCCGAAGGTTTAGTGCTTCGGGTTCGAGAACGGAAGATTTCAAGCCCTCAGCGCAGCAAAGGCTTGGACGTGGCGTTTCAGGTTTGGGAGCGTAGAGACCATCTGCCAGGGTCTTGGGGGCGTTTGCACCCTGGAACCCTAAACCCTAAGCCCTCAACCGTCAAGCCCAAATCTACACGAAATACTACACTGCCCCCTGCCCGTCCTTTGGGCTGCAAAAAGCGGCAGTTGCGCCCCAACACCTGCGTAGCGGATTTCGGAGGATGGTGGCAAAGAGCAAAGAATAACAATATTCCAGGATGACAGACTTTTCAGTATACAGATGGATGTCGATGGTCCGTGCTCTTTGCAAGGTCTGCAGCCCCAACCCACATACGATGCTTGAATCGGCACGTCGCGCCCTCTACTTACCTGGGGCACTCGCCCACTTGCGCTGGTAGCCCGTCTGCTCTTCGAAGCCTGGGGAGATCCAGACCAACGGATCGTCCTGGCGACAAACGCAACCACAAGCCCTCAGCATTCTTCGACGTCTGATGTGCGAAAAGTTGTGGAAAGTGCTGCTGTGCAATCCTTTCGACTTAGAGCCAGCCCAAGTCGAGCTAGCTGGGGTGACGCCAAACCCCAAACCCTAAACCCTAAACCCTAAACACTCCCCCTTTGAAAGGCTAGACCGCTCCTCCCCCGAGGGATCTGCCACGGCCAAGACTGCATCGACGTGCTCGGAGCCCTGCCGAGCGGCTGTGGTGAGGGGGTCTCCCGGTCTCCTGGCTTGAAATCCTGGGGCTTATATACGTGCACATGTAGTATACATACATATATATATATATATGTAGATAGACATTTTTATGTGTATATCGTCTATATCTATATCTATATATACATATATACATATACATATATTCATACATATGTATATATATATATATATATATACATATATACATATATACATATATACATATATACATATATACATATATACATATATACATATATACATATATACATATCTACATATATACATATATACATATATACATATATACATATATACATATATACATATATACATATATACATATATACATATATACATATATACATATATACATATATACATATACATATACATATACATATGTATATGCATTATTGTATATGGTTCAAAATCATGCAATTTACCTCTAGTGCCAGCTTAAACACACATGCCCCGCACGCTTCCGAGCCCCACCACCTTGCCAACCCAATCAGGGCGCTCCTCGGCTTTCAGAGTTGTATAGAGGGGTTTTCTGGTTTGGTGCTTGGGGTTGCGGGCTTCAGGGCTTTCGGTTGTTGCCCGATACTTAGAGTTTAGGGGTTGAAGGGCTTCGTAGGGGGCTCAATCTTCGGGGTTGAGGGGCTTTGGGATTTGGAGAGATGCTGTTGGGGATAGAGTGTGGAGGTGCCTCACGGTGTCAGGGTCCAGGAGTTAGAGATTCTCGGTATGGACAGGATTTTGGAGGTCACTTCGGGCAGAGAGTTTGGGGCTGCAGCTCGCAGGGCTTGCGGCGACATTCTTCGTCTAGCAGCTCATCGAGTCAGAAAAACCTGAGATCGGTAAAGACCTTGAATCCCTGGATCCCTAACCCCAAAAACCATCCAACCTCCAAAAGCCAATAATATACCCTAACCCTAACACCACCATCCCCCCTTCTTTTTAAATATAAAATCAAAAAAACACCAAAATGATGATCTAACGCGGTGCGGGGCTCCAGGAGGCGACGAACGTCCTCCTGCACAACCTCCAAGAGCTGCTGCACCTCCTCGGTGCAGGGTTTAAGGGTTCAGGAGGCCCTCTTAGCGGCTCTCAGCCGTCTTAACCGCCCCTCAGCACGCAGCGCACCGAACGACAATCCGACTCTTTTCCCTAAAGTCGCTGCCTCACTCCCGCTCCACGGAGCCCGACGTTGAGCTCCAGACGCCAGCCTGCTTAAAGGTGTGGACTTCCGCTAAGCCTCGCATCGGGGCAAAGGATTCGTTGAGGTTGTTCGTCGGGGGGAGGGGGGGTGCGGGGTGGGGGAAACCTTTGAATAAGGAGCGCTCTTTCCAAAGCCATCTGGATCAACACTTAAGAATCGGTTGTCCAGACGCGCAAAGAAGGCCCAGGAAGGCAAAATAAAATACAGGATTCAGGGCTTGGTTCGACTTTGCCCGGGCATGCCGTGGCGTACGGTGTTCTGTGACGGCCAGCGTTTGGCTTAAGTGCCCGCTGCACTTTTTGCAGAATGTCACAGTTCGCGCGTGCGGATTCTACAGATTGCCCTGCTCATTGAAAAGCCATAGCAGCTCACGGCAACCTATTGCAAACTATATTAAACTTATCCTTATAGCTTCGAGAGATCAAGACGCTGAGTAAGACTCGCATATATACATTAGGCTGGCCATCTGACGATTCCACGTCCCGCCCGGCCTATCTTGGGAACGAACAAGTCCCCAACGAAGTCCTGAACATCTTCATGCTCTTCTGTGCCCAGAGCGTGCATACTGACATACTCACATCCAGCACTTAAGCATGAAAACCCGCATGGGCTCTTCGTCAAGATGGGGATTCCTGATGCGAAGAGACTAACGGTTTGGGTTTGCGGTGGTCCTCGCCCGTTCGCAGGAAAGCTGCAAACTCTGTGGCATAGTGTTCGCAGGCCTTGCGAGACTTGGTGACTTGCTGTAACAAGACACGCACTCAATTCTTGGTTGGATACAGATTTTAAGGCTGGTGATCTCGTCTAGGACTTCATGCAAACAGGGAAGGGAGACTAAACCACATATACACCGAAAAACCTATGCTCTGCAAGCTTGCGCCCCAAAGCCTGGGGTACGCCAACCTCTGGAATGGTCTTCAAGTACGGGTCCTGCAAGGACAGGGGCAAGGTGTGCTGATATATATATATATATATACAAGGCATTTTACTCTCACGCTCGCACTCAGGTAACGGCTCAACCCGCTTAGAAAACCGAACTCGAAATCACGAGGCCCTGAATTGAATCCTAATCCAATCCACCAAACCCCGCATTTGAATTCAAAAACTGAATTCAAATCGCCCCCATTTTAATTCAAAAAACTGAATTGAAAAACCGGCCGTTTGGAGGCCCACCACCTGAACTGCATGTGTGCCGCTCCCCTAGCCCCGATCTGGGGTCGCAGAGACGTGATTTCGACGTCGCCAGCCCCCAATCCGCATTTGGCTTCGGGTTTAGGGTTTAGGTTACAGGGTTTAGGGGCCAGGGTTTGGGGTTTAGGGTTTAGGGTTTAAGGTTAGCAAATCCACTCCGATCTGCAGGCATTCAGATAGTCTGGGAAGGTAGAATCCACAGGTCCGTGCTCTCACGTGAATCGACAATGAGGAGAACCGAATCTTGGTTTCAGACCGTGAGCTGGCAGACATGATAGCCCAGCACGCTGTGATTTTTTGTTTGTCAGGTGGCCTTGCTTGTTTCCGCCAGCCATGAAGACGAGTTCCGTGCGGGGTGCAATCGCAGGTTTAGCTCTAGCAAGTAAGGTTCGCAGCCTTATATAGGCTTTTCTTTCCACAATGGAGAAGTTTAAAAGGCATAGTACTTGCTGGGCCTTCTGTGCAGGGTTTAGGCAACAGTTTAAGAGGCCTAATACTTGCTGGGCCTGTTGTGGAAGGTTTGGGCAGCAGTTTAAGAGGCTTAATACTTGCTGGGCCTTCTGTAGAGGATTCAGGCAGCAGCTTAAGAGGCCCAATACTTGCTGCGCCTTTTGTGGAGGGTTCGGGCAGCAGTTCAAGAGGCCTAATACTTGCTGGGCCTTCTGTGGAGGGTTTAGGCAAACTCATGATGCGAGCATCGTGTTTGCAAATGGGGGGGGGCTGCGCGCTCTCAACCCCCCCGCTTGTCTAAGCCGGGCAAGCTCGCGTGGAAGCATATGAATCATGTCCAAAACAAAACAAAACATGGGGTTCTCGGCTTAGCCCCGCGCCACGTCACTGCTATGCAAATGGGGGGGGGCTGCGCCCCCCCCAACCCCCCCGCTTTTTTTCTGCCGGGCAAGCTTGCGTGGAAGCATATGAATCATCTCTGAAACAAAACATGGGGTTCTCGGCTTAGCCCCGCGCCACGTCACTGCTATGAACTCTCTGCTCCTTGAAACTCGAGTAATGAACACAAAAAACAAAAGAAGAAGCGAGCGGGGTGGAATTGCCCTTAAGCTCCCCTTTAAAAAGAGTCTCACTTCTCTGGTTTCGAAGAATGAAACCCAAAAAACAAAACAAGATTCGAGGGGGGTGGAATTTAGAATACATTCCCTTCTTTCTCTTCGTAAAGGGAAATGTATGTTTAGATCTCACTTGAAATCAAAAAACAAGGACAAAAATATAACAAGGTTTGAGGGGGGTGGAATTTAAAACAAATTCCCTTCTCTCTCTGCTTGAAGGGAAGTTAATGTTTCGAACAATGAAATCCAAAAAACAAAACAAGATTCGAGGGGGGTGGAATTTACATTTTCAGAGGAAAAAACGAGCTTCCTCTTCAAAGCTATTGTGCTGTTGTTGTTGTTGTTGTTGTTGTTGTTGATGATTTTTCTGGCTTTCAAACATAAACAACATAGATTGTTTAACTTCTGGATAACATGTTAGTTAAATTACCTAACTCGTTAACTAACTACGTTAACTCTCTTAACATGTGACACCCAGAGCGGCTAAGTAGCACTCTTGGAGCCACATGGTCAAGCCGAAGCTGTGCAGTCGGGAGACTTTGGCCTAGAGCCGAAGGCTGGTGGTGAACCCCTTCTGAACTTGTTTTTGAAGTTCAGGCATGCTATAGCTGAGCCCTTCGGACGTCAGCTTGCCCAGAACGTCCCGAGCATCCGCCCTGTAGATCTCACTTGCATGGTACGGCGGATTCTCACCTGGCTCACGAAGGTTCTCCTGGTCGTCAAAGAACTCACCACCCATTGCGACCAATACGTCCACGTCAGATCGTGGGTGCGCTTTTCAAGGATACCAGCCCTCCAGTTGGACTCCAGGGCGTACACTGTTTCGGCGCAAACCCACAGGATGTCGTGGGGCTTGGAGTAGGCGGCGCAGTAGCGGGTAATCGTATCGCGAGGCATTCTCACGCAACCGGGCGACGTGACACACGCTGGTCGCAAGGAACGCCCGCTGCACACTCAAAGAAAGCCAAAGCAGCAAGAAACGCGACGGGGACTGTCCGGGCACAAGGTTGCTCCTGCAACCATCCGGTCCGATGAAGGCCAAGGTACCTGAAAAGAAGCTTGGAGCCAGGCAGCATAACGTTGCACATCTGGATGTGCTTCTTAAGAGCACGGCTCCGTGCGTTCCCTTCCAATTTCAAGACCCAGCGGTGAACCAGGCCTGAAGGAACGTCCCGAAGAGCAGGAACTGAAGTGGCCGATAGAATCACTGCAAACTTCTCGCGCCAGCGCGAGACCGCCGCAAGCTCTTCCTCTGCCCGACTACACGCAGGGCCCTTAGGTGCATTGCCACGAGACCGCAACTTGGCCCCGGACTCCAGTGAATGCACAGGAGCCACGGCGAGCGAAGAGGTGCGAGAATGCTTGACGACAGATAACCTGGAGCGCAGGATGGACTGCAGCACGTCGCTTTCGGCAAAGCATTGCCGAAGGCTGCACCTGCAATAACAACGCATGGACAACGGACAATCCGCTCGAGCTCTGCAGTATCGGAAGCGTATAGGTTGCAAGAAAATCACGCCAGTCCGCCGCATGCACACAGAGATTGCAACAAGTCTCCGCGTCGGGCATAGTTTGGCCGAAATCTCGCCGCATTGCTTCAGGGAGCTGCTGCCATTTGCCATCAGCTGTAACTGCCAGGACAGCACCATCGTCATCAGATGAATGCACTGTCGTTGACATCGCCACAAACACAAACAGAAGAGCGCAGCAAAACTTGCAGGGCCAGCTCAGGATGCCCAGATGCATGGACAAACAATCCTATGCCAGGACATGCAAACTTGAGCCCACATGACTGGAACCCCACCAGATGGCGCCGATATTTTCATGTGTTTTTTTCCTTCAAAGTGAGTAAAGACAAAGTAGAGACTCACGAGAGCGATGCACCGAAGCTTATGCAGTCTGACCTCCTTGCGAAGCACACTTCAAGCCAGATCACCACAAAAAAAGCTTGCTGTTCTCACCCCTTTTTTCGGGGTCTCCATCACAGTGACAGTTACAGTTTTGGGGGAACCGAAACAGGGCCTATAATCTCGGACAACCTGCCAGGAGGTCCTCCCGCTGTCGCCCGAGAAAGATTCCCCACTCGTCCAACGCCTTTGGCTTGCAGTCCGTCACTGGGTTTCTTCTGATCTCTGAGCAAGCCCGAACCGCACCCACTCGTCTGTGCAGCCCTGGCAAGGGTTTTGGAAACTAGGGGCGTTGCCAAGCCCATCTCATCCTCGTTCAGCTCAGTGATCTGAGGCAAAGGAACTCGGAAGGCAGTCAGAAAATGCTGCAAACCTGTGGTTCCCGCAAGGACGACAGGACAACGAGCCAAGAGCACTTCTAAGGCGCGCCTGGTGGGACTTCAGAACTGCGGGCATGTCCAGCTCGATAGGGTTCAGAATCTCAGCATGTGAGAATTGTCTTTGTTTGTTCCCCCGTTTGTGTGTGTGTGTGTGTGCGTGTGTGTGTGTGTGTGTGTGCATATGGGGCCGTTTCTCTGCCGTGGTCCAAAGTGCTTGACATGTTGTGCGGGGCCACCTTTCTCTCTGGGCCCTTCCGCATCTTCATCACTTCCAGGCACCATGAAGCACGAGTCGTCGAGGCCCTCGCCGACAGCAAGTATGCCCGGTCGCTGCGCGGCTCCACAAGATAGAACCTACGTCCAGGCCCGGAGCAAGAAGCAAAGCAAGCTTTCAGAGTGTGTAGAGGGTGCTAAGCGTGTTCTCGGACTGGCAATATTCTTGGGCTGGAGAGGATGATACAAGCTCCCCTGCTGTCAGCATGCAATGGATGGAGCACTTATATCCTTACTCAACAGTCGTGGTGAAACATACTTTTGGGCGATTCCTTATGCCATGCGTGGTGCACTCTTGTGAGTTGCTCTTAAATACCTCAGCCCATGTCCATGCCTGCTTCAGGCTTTAAGCGAATGGCTTCGCGGTTTAAGTTTAGGGTTGCGGACTGGGTGGCCCTGATTGATGCCACACATTTTGGGGTCCGTGGGTGGCACCATGAACAAATGTGGACTGTGTACCTGACGTGGGCAACGGATGTTGCAGGACCTCACGTTGAATGCGTTGTCGTGCAAAAGAAAGAACTAACTGTAGCACTGGCACGAAGGCCCATATTATATGCCCATAATTTATCTGAATCCACCCCCCCCCCCCGTAGAGAGGAATTTTGAAGCGAACCCAAGTCTTCCTACTTGTGCCATGCGGTTCCAAGCTTTTCTGGGAGAATCCAGGCGCCCGTCACATCCATTGCGACCAGAGTCTTAATCTCAAGCCTCAAAGGGCCGCTAAGGGTCTTGGGTTTCTGTAGCCGGTTCTACATGGTCCCTAAACCCTGAACCCTAAACCCTAAACCCTAAACCCTGAACCCTAAAAACCTCAAACCTACCACACCCTCCGGCCCGAGCGAAACTGGGACGCCCGCGTCTGCTGCAGGGCGAAGAAGCGGTCTCCGCCCCTCTTCTCAAGGAGAAGAAGGAAGACCTTCTTCTCATGGTCTATGACTGGTCTATGACTTGCCTGTGCTTAACAAGAATAAGGGTTTTAGGGTTGGGTTCAGGGTTTAGGCCAAGTTTAGGCTTAAGGAAATTCCGCACCCTAGATAACCCTTTCAAGGGTAGTTATGTATACATACAGACATATACATACATATGTCTGTAGGAGGTATAAGGGAATTCCCAAATCAGAACAGTAAGATTAAAGTAGGGATTGGGCTTTAGGGGTCATCCAGGTCGACCTGTTTTGTGGGTAGTTTTGAAAAAACATGGGCTTTGTCATCCTGCATGCACATTGGGGGTTTCGGCTACACGCGCTCACGCTGATAACCTTCACTTTCATGCCTCAAGGACGCGACGTGTCAGTTTGCCAGAGACCTACACTCACCAACCTTATAGAACCTGATAGACGAATAATGGAGCAACCAGCTTGCAGAAGAAAGTCTGTCACATGTGCTCGCCTCCCCCCAGCCGTCCCAGCCCAGGTCACCAACCCCAACTCCGCTCCGCATCACTTGCCTGTTTTTATTTCAGCTCATCTTGTGCTGCCACAATCGAAACGAGCGCCCTTCACTGAGTAGCCACCTGGCGCACCGTGCAAGTTGGCAGGGTGGCAGCTAAGGCTAAGGCAGGGCAAACTACACCATGGCGCTGGCTTCTTGCAAAGCATTCTGATGGTCTTTATAGTGATGTTAGCTAACAAGCTATGGCCGATATGGTCGCATTTGCGATGCTTACACGGCTCTACCTCCAGGCCCAGCCTTTGAATCGCCAGTTCTGTTTGGATGTGAAGCTTCAGTCGCACTCTCTGCTTTTGAAGGCAGCTGAGGCACAAAGAAACTTCTCGAAGATGCCTTTCTTCTTCTTGGTGCTGTGCGCAAAGTGCGCCAACGACACCGTCCCTTGCAGACAGCATTCTTGAATGATATCTGAAATACTGCTGCACAAGGCAGGTGAGCGTATTTCAGGCCATGTCTCTGCCCGGTCCGCTGCGCACAGCGTGCCACCAGTAAAGCCTCGGCACTCGGTTGTCACCCAACTCTGTCGGCAAAACCTAAACTTTAGGCCCGAAGCCGATTTGCAGTGCCACAGGTACTATCGCAATATGTGCACGCCTTTGCTTTGCAAGCCCCCGACACATCCAGCACATGTTGACACGAAGGTGATCAGTTCCCTGCACCTGGAGGCCCAAACCTCCTTGAACCTTTACACCCAAAGCAGATGTCCAGAAACTCTAGCGCCCTAATTCCCGAATACCTCTGAACTTCAACTCAAGGGGCGGTACGTAGAGCCACTGCCCTGTGCGGACTCGGCAACGCCGCGGCACGGCGAAGCGAAAGTAGGGATAGTCCTAGCCAAGCTGGGGTGGGGTTTCGATCGGTTTGTTTCTGGTCTAGGCGGGAGTTACAAAGAGGAAAGATGCTAGGCTTGAGATGGCTAGAGGAAGAATCCAGCTGCTTTGGCAAGCAGGTTCCAGGATCCGCGACACCAAGAGACTCATAGGCTGAGGCTGAGGATCCACAAGAGGCCTGGGAAGACGAGTCAGTACCAGAGCATGCCACAGTTCCATTTACGAGGACACAGAAAGAGTGCAGTAACACAAGCAGCAAGCAGACTGTTGCTTGGTGGCTCCTCGTAGACGCTGGGAGACCTGTGAATGAGGGCCATGGAGGATTAGTACGAGGGGGGAGGGGTGGGGGTGTTTAGGGTTTGAGGGCGTGTTTGCTGCCAAGAATCTCCACGTTAATGGGAGACGCATTCCCGTGCTCGCTGTTACTGCCATACAGCCTCGCGGAGACATGCTGATTCACATACTCATTGTATCTCAAAATTGAATCGTCATGTTCTGCAGACGAAGCACAACTGAGCAGCTTGGAAGGGATCATAGAGCCAAAAGTCCTTTGTCCCATCCAGCACCTTGCAGACCAAGCGCGAGAAGAGCAGTAAAGCCTCACGTTCAGCCCCCTTTGTTCTGCACGTGCCTGAACCAAATTGTCGGCAGCATCATAGTGCAGGTAGAGTGAGGGACCTTCCAAGCTCATGCTGCAAACAGCGCAGTTGAGCCGTGATCTTCTTCAGCGAACGGCGGCTGTAGAATATGGCTTCAGAGTCGCTGCGCTAGTGCCAGCTCGATTTCTGTGAAGCACTGTGGTCACTACCATCACACAGCTTCTGACCAGCAATGCTGCGTCGGACAGCCCTGAACCCTGTGTGAAGAATCCCAGAGCGCGCAGCCTGGCTCCCCGCCACCACCATGGTAGTAGAGGTACGGGGATGCTGAAAGCGCACCCCTGGTGCCATTCCTTATGGTTTGCGGGCTTAGTAGGGCTGCTTCCAAGGCTGCACTTTAGACTGGTGTGTCTTGAAGCAAGTTCTCCAGCTCGCACAGATCTGCTGGCATCTGATTGTCACATCTTTGGTGTGTCACCCGGATAACAATTCATAACACATTCGAAAGCAAATTGAGGGAAGCACATGGAGCCGATGGGCTGCTCAAATTGAGAAAATGACGGGCGTCTGCCAAGCTTCTGCCAGTTCACCCTTGGCGCAAGAGGTGGGAAGGACTTTCTCTGAGGTTAACTGGGCTTGTGAGCAAGGCTTGTCTGCTTTTGCAGTCCTCAAAACACCTCACCTTGGTAGAGCTGATTCTAAACATCTTGTAAAACAACACTTCCTCCGGAAAAAATGAAGAGAGAAAACAAGGGCGCCACTCCTACTGCCTTAGATTCTGGGTGTGGCGCCGAGAGCAACGAGGATGCTTCCAGCTCGGGCAGGGAATTTGGGATGCTCACCTGCGTACAAGTCAGAGCTGGACACCCCGACACCCTAAGCCCCAAGGCCCATAAACATCCATAAGCCCTATAGACTGTAGACCCTAATTTAAACCCTCGCCTTTTTTGGTGCCTCGCCTTGCGTTCCCAGAAATGGAACGTGGATTGCAGAAGTGCGATTTTCTTGGACCTCAAGGCTTTTGGGGAAGCCCGTCTTGATGTCTAAGCTGCACCCCCGCCTGTGCGGCATAGAAGCGCCCTGCCAAGGGGCCGCCTGCCAGGGCATCTGCCAGTGATGCATTGTGCTTGGCAGCCTTCTTGGCAACCTGGCCGCCTGACCGGGTTTGCAGTCCGAAGAGAGATTGAGGTAGCTGGTAAATGGCCAGCTCCCTCAAGGCTACACTTGAACGACTTTCGCAAGCCGCTGCCATGCGCGGCTTCGATCAACCGCCAGACAGAAGGTCCATACTTGTCATAGTACTCTCACTGCTCGCCCGCCTTGCGCCATCTGCCTGTCAAGCGGGCGAAACATGCTGCATATCTTAAGGCTCAGCGGCTCAGTTTACTAAAGCAACACAGTAACATAATGCAAGACACAGGCGCGTGCAGAATAATCCTACCTTTGAGGGTCCAATCCTGCAGGCTTGCAGCTACAGGATGCATGGGTACTTGCGGGAAAAAGGTATGCCCAAGAACGTAGTCGCAGCGTGAAATCAGGATACATCCTATCTACTGACTCGGAGAGGCCATTCTTTCATACACCTACCTTTGTTAGAAATTGTCGGGCATATGGCTTTCATGCACTTCGAAACTCACCCATGGCGCCTGAGCTCCACTGTTCGGTGGCCCAGCGCTCTCAGCCGCGCATCACTCAGCCTGATTGACATCATTGAACTGGCAAGGAGAGTTCAACACCTTCGCTTGGAAATCCTTCCCGCGTGAGGTCTGACATAAGAAGCTCGGGAGCAAGCTACCCAATTTTGGCTGAATCGCCGTAGCCGCGCGTCAAGCTCCCTTCTTTCAGAGTACATGCAGGTCCTGGTGTAGGCACTATAGGAGATTATGAACTTTAGGCACACCAAACTCTGGATCGGGGCTGCCAGTCTCTGTCAGGATCCCCGTTTTTGTGGGGGGGTCGCGGGCTGCCCCCCAGCCCCGTCCACCTTCAGAACTTCCGAGCGCACGCACACTGCGGTCGATCGGTCCGAAAAGTTTCGTAGGTGGACGGCTCAGTGCGCTTTGTCGACAGCAAGAAACGCGGCAGACACTTGGGGTGCAGCCGTTGGGGAGGTGCGCACCTTGTTTTAAACAAAAGGAGGCCCATCATCATCTGGATATCATATCCATACCCATATATCAACCCTAAACCGCAGTCCAAGCAACTCGGGCTCAGCTCTTTTTGGGACACCCGTGAGGCGCAAGGGCACGTTGCGCCAGAGGTGCTCCGCGAGGGCGGAGGCTGCGGTCTCGGCTCGAAGGGTTTGGGCCCCTGCCGGGCTTCTTTTGGGGACTTGTGGGTATGAAGGGTTGGGGCTTCCAGACGGGCTTTTGGGAGTTTAGTGGGCTTACTGGGGGGATTATGTCGGGTTCAGGGCTCTAGAGTTTGAGGGTGGGAAACCCTGCGCCCCAAACTCCTACCGAAGCGGAGAAGCTGTTCCTGGGAAGGGCTGTGCCTAAGCCCTAGGGTCGGGTTAGAAGATGGTTTCGTCCTCCATGCCAATTGCCCAGCAAAAGTTTGAGCTCGCACATGCCCTGAAAGCAAGCACCTGGAACAAAGCAGTCCCCATTTAAAAACAATTGCAGAGGCATCCTCCCCTTGATGCGTCCGGGTCACCGGCGAGTCATACCTTCAAGTTCAGGACTTGGGATTGGGTTGTATGGCTTCATCTGTGGCAAGGTGGGGACTTGCGCTGTTTAGGGGCAGAGGCTTTCTAGCTGGTACGAAGGAGACTTGCCATTACAACAGCGCCGACCCCGAACCGCGACAGACCATCGACGACAGTTTCGCTTTTGGCGACCCTGACGTGCAAAAGCGAAACTTCGCCATCCCTTTAGCGCCATGGCTACTATCTGCGCCACTCAGTGAAAGTATGAGAGGCGATGAAACTCTCTGCTGCAGCTTTGGACCTGGGAGATACCTGCTCACTTGTGCTTAATTTAGCATGGCTTTGGGCTCCTCGATGCTTCGCTTTGGGCCCCTCATGTGCCCACCGGGCTGCTGCAGGGTGCGCACGTCGCACTCATCCTCGGGAGCGGGCTCACGCCTGCGTGGAAGCACGTGGCTCTGTGAGCTTCAGCTACTTGATGCGGACCCATGGCCTCCACACAGAACCCTACAGTCCGTGCGTGAAAGGCTCCACTCAAACCCAGAATTCGCCACCTGAGTTTGCTTCACCTTGCATCATGTTTACCCTGAACACCGAAAGGCCGAAAGGCTCCGGCCCCTGCAAGAGGAGCGTAGCGCCGGCAGCTGCCGCAGCTGCAAAGGCTGCCGCAAGGTATCCGCGGTGCATAGCGCAGGCTTGAACATGTACTGTTGGCTTACGTGGATGTGGGAGACAGATAAGTACAGACACACAGAGAAAGACAGGCATCTGAATACTGGAAATGGCTTGAAGGGCACTATGGGCTCTGACTTAAGAGCCACGGGGGATTACGTGACTTCTTTGGGTGCCTGGCCACTTCAGGCCATGGTCTTCCAGCAAGAGCTGAGTTCAAGGGGTGTGAAATCACGTTCGTTGCGTGGTTTAGTGGGCTCGGCTTCATTAGGTACAAGCGTTTGTGCGTGGGAAGCTTTCGAAGTGCTTTCGGCGGCGGTGACAAAGCGCTGGCGGACCTAGCACGCAGCAAAATAGTAATAGCTGATACCTTAGGAGACTCTCTTGGCAGCAACCACGAAGAATGTGCAACTAACCAGTAAAGCCTCGTGAGCAGCATGTAGCTGCGCCTATTCATGGCATTAGGGTCGCAGCTACAAAGCCCTTGCCAACTGTCCCATGACCGGTGCTCTTGTTGATCATCACCAAACTATACCTGTCTGCGTCCTGTGGCATGAAGGGAAATCTAAATCTGCATGCGCGTTGGGATCCTGGCCATGATGTCGCCATGCGACCTGCTGACAGCGCAATTTCGAAAAAAACACATATGTATACATCTGCCCACACGCATACAGATCCTCATACCGATACACATATAAACACACACACACACACACACACGCGCACGTAAAACAAAGAAAGGATATCTAGACTTTGATAGACAATGCCTACGCATATGCACGTGGATGTACATACCCTCAACTGTTAAGGTGCTTGTTTCGGAAAGAAAAAGGGCGCTTCGTCATTAAGAAACCGAGGGAACCCTGATCGAAAAATGAGGCGTTTCTTCTCCAGCGCTGTCACTGTACTCCCTGACAAGAATACGACACATCCCAGCCCAGGCCTGACCCTTACAGGCTACGGGGCTTTCTGCGTTAAAGTTACCGCCTTGGCGGGCAGCGAAGCCAACAAAACCCCGGATCGCTCCCGCGAAGCCTCTTCTGAGAGCTGAACTCCTCCATGCGCTGGGGCCTGAAGCTTTGAGGCAGATCATCAGTTGCAGCATCAAGGGTACGAAGTGCCCAAGTGCCCAGCCCCCTTCCTCCTAGGGACTGCAAGCCCTCAACATGGGGGTTTAGGGTTGAGGGTCTCGAGTTTAGTGTTTCGGGTCAGGGGCTTGGGATTTCATGAAGAATTCTCGGGAGTTGGACTGGCCGAGCTTCTCAGGGCCGAGAGAAGTTCCCCCCTCCAGCCCACCCCCCCCGTCCCCTTCCCAACCCCAAGACAAAATTAAGGGGCCAACTCCTCGTTGTTGATGGCCTGGTCGATGCGCTGCTTCTTGGGCCTCAGGTGCTCCATCTCTCCAAGGCTGTTGGATGTTCCCAAGATTCTCAGCAGGGTCTTCAGAGGTGACTGAGAGGGTTAAAGGCTAAGTTGGGGCTTAGAAAGACACTCCATGCTCTCAGGCTTAAAGACTCTTAAAGACTCGAAGACTCTAGGGCGAGGAGTCTCCGGTCTCAGAACTCGTCGTGTTTGGATTTAGGGTTCAGGGTTCAGGGCTTTCGGGGTGAGAGCTGCTGTAGGGGACGCTGCGGGTTCTCAGTTTCAGGTGGGAGCTCCGCTTTGGTTGGGGAGGTTCGGGTACCAAATTGTTTATGGGCTGTTGTTTCTAGGGTACTGCGAAAGGGACCCTATCGTTTAGATAAACCTCCTACCTAAGGTCACGCCTGAAGCACTCGAGAACCCCTACTCTCGCACCTGGTATGACTGTCGGGTAACTTATAGGAACCCTCAATGGATCGTCTGTCTTGATCCTCCAAAGAGTCTGGGTAGCCTCGAAAAAATTTGCTGCGCCTTCGAGGTCAGATCTTAGGCGGTGGCTGGAACAGCCGCACATTCCTGAGGTTTCCGGACTTGGGGCCTGGAAATCACATCGGCCCTCTTACAACCTCTGATGATCTGTGAACCAACACTTGCTTGGGTCAAAAGCCTGAAAGTCGTACGGCTCGTGATGCTCGCAAGCTTCTCAAGCAGGCCCTGGAGGGTCCGGAGACTTAGGTGTAACTTGTTGTCCAGGCCAAAGCAGATGTAAGTAACATTTTTTCCATTTGTGACAACTATTTCCAGTAATGAAATTACCACTACTACCTCAGCAGCATATTACTATGATTTCGATCATCACTACAAGTACCATTATTACTTTTGCTACGAGTATTACTATTACTACGATTATTGCCATTTTCTACTATTGTGCGATTGTTACTGATATTGCTACTCTTACTTGTCTTTCTATTATTGCTTTTGTTTCTGGTATTGCTAGTACGACTACTATTAACTACTCTAACACTATTGTTCCAGTTCTTACTACTATTACTATTAATACTATTGCGAGTATTTATTTCTACTGTTGTTTCGATTCCCACGGTCGCGATGATTACTATGATTACTCTCGTTGGTAGTATTTAAATTGTTGTGATTAATACACAAACTCCTTTTGCTACAGATGCTATCATCAATGTACTACCAGTACTTGCGATTAATACGTTTACGCATAGTACCATTGTTACTGTCATTTGCTATCATTACAGTTTTTTCGAATCTCACTAATTATTCTGGCTACTGCTAATTTTCCTTCATATTGCTAGTTTTTCTTTTACGATATTGCACATGCTAATCTTACTCCTAAGTGCTTGTAGCAGTCCATTGCTTGCTATGCTTGGCGTATTGTTTTCTGTTATCAGCACTCGACTTGAAGACTGAGAAAAGCAATCGGTCGGCCGCGAATCCGAGCCAAGGCGAAGTCGCTCGAGTAGCCTGTCAACTTCTGCAGTGACTGACCTCAGCGAAGCGTGCTCTGGCAGAGCCCTAAATACAGCCTTATAAATAACCCGCAGTCTACAGTGCATCAGCAAAAAGATCCGATGCCCTGGCTAGATCCAAACCTCCCAAACCCTGCACCCGGAAACGACCTAGGGCCAACACTAATGAACACCAGTGGGAGGCCCTCCATGGACGCGTCGGCCACCCAGCAAAGAATTCCATCCTCCTCTAAGCAGTTTGAGGGCTTAAGGCTTCAGATTTCGGAACTAGAGCTTTCCAACAACTCTGTGAGGAGGTTTGCACCGTCAGCAGCTCGGATTCAGCAACTTCGAGAGAGCTACGGCAGCACACAACTGCCAGGCTGCAAAATGAAAGAATTGCATTAAACAGCCTCTGAGTAAGTCCAAGCACTGAGCCCGAAATCCTAAACAACCATACTGGCACAAAGCCGGGGATGTACAGATCCTCATCGTCCTGTTTGTGGAAAGCACCCGAAAGTGGCCACCGAGCATCGACGGCATTGGCTGCTAGAAAGTAACCCGATCTTTCCTCGCCTCGTCATCAATGGTCTGAGTCTGCTCCGTGACATTCGCCCCAGTGGGCTCAGGGTTCAGCTTGAAGAGGGTCCTCGGCTCGGCATTGCACGGGAAGGAAGGGGGGGAAAACATCGCATCTTGGTGAGCCTTCGTGGGGCCTAAAAGCCGTGGGTCCTGAAAGCCGGAGCCTCCACTCTCTCTCTCTCTCTCTGTCTCTGTGTCTCTCTCTCTCTCTCTTTCTCTCTTTCTCTCTTTCTCTCTTTCTCTCTCTTCAAACTCTATCTCTGTCTTCCTCTACCGTTTACCCCAAGGTTCAGGGTGTAGGCTTGACGGTCAGGGTTGAGGGTTTGGGTTGTTGGGGTAGTAATCGGGTTTAGGGTTTAGTAACTAGGGTGTAGGGTCTAGAAGTTCCTAGGGTCCAAACCCACAACCCACAAACTCCGAGGTTCTTGGCCAAGCGCGGCCAGCTGCCCTGGAAGTCCCGGACGGCGGCGAGGCCGATGCGAGGAACGAAGTGCCACCCGATCATGCCTGTCAGTATTCTGGGACACCGTCCTAAGGGAGGACTGAGAGGTTCAAGAGTATCAGATTTGTAAGAGCATAACGGAGAGATCTGTCAGGAGGAGACCCTGTTCTAGAATCCAACTAGCAATTATCTGTTACAGGTGGTTTAGGGTTTCTGGAATTACGGTGCTAGGTTTTTCGCCCTGAACTTAGCCAAGGCAACCAGCTGAAGGGGCTTTTGGGCTCCAGCGACTATCGACTGTTGAGACCCCTCCCTGCTCCTCCGCGACCTGAGTTCGTGCTGCCTGCCGGTCTCTTTGATGTTTCGTGGCTTGTGGCTTGAAGCTTTGCAGGAAAGCCAGGAACCGAATCGCGAACCGCGAGCCGTTCCAGCCAGAAACCGCCGCGAACAGATACGCCCCGTGACCCCACCACCCCTGCACCTCTCGACCAGCCCTCCACACCTACCAACCGCCAGCTATCCACCCTTAGAGAGAGGGGGAGGGGGCTGGAGAGGAGTGGAGGGGAGGGGAGGGTAGGGGTGCGAACGGCGCGAACCACAAGAACTGAACCTGAATTCGTTTCAACAGGACCCACCGAAGCGAAACGAAACCAAAGAAACGAGCATTCCAAAAGCAGCGTTTTGCTGAATTCTTCAGGGGTTGCTACGGGTCGAGTATTGGGATGAAAAACCGGGACCCAAACTCTTCTGAAACACAAGACGAAGGTTTTCGCGACAACCTGGTGCTAACCCGCGCTTCCATGCAGAGCAAGTGGCAGCTCGGGACACCCCTGCCGCTCTCCCGAAGCCACGCCTTGAGCTGACCACTCAGCATGCTAATCGTTGTTTAGCTGGGGTTTGGCACAGTCCTGGGCACAAACACAAGCCTGGGAGTCACGCCTTGGTATGGACCACGGACGCATGGGGGCAAACTCTAAGCCAAAACGCCGAAACTCCCACTTTTCTCAGAACTGTGTTTGAAATCGGCCCTTTTCTCAGATAACCAACGACGAAGATGTTCTTCCATGCTTCCAAAACGGCCGAGTAAACCCCAAGCCTTGCGGGCCTCTTGGAACACTCGAGCTGCTCAACCCAACAACAACTTCGGCCATGACTCGGGTACCACGCTGTCCAGTATGGAAATCGCCTCACGCTCCTTCAGTGCCACGTTGTGGGACCTTGCAGATTCTCACGAAGGTGCCCACCCCTCATTGATCACTGCAGGTTCCTTTTGGGCTTTCAGGGCCGTTCCATCTCTGGGTGGCGAATAGATGCAGGCTGATCGGGTATATATGTATATATATATAGATATACTTGACAACGAATGCGTTTAGTTGCTCATTTATTGTTGCTTTCTCAGACCAGCCCTCAGGAAGAGCATGTACCACCCTAAGCCTTGTGAAGCCCTAAGCAGATGCCCTTGGGTTTGGAAACCACATCCGAAGCTTGAATAGAAGCCTTGATGCCAAAGCCACGCCCACAAAACTCCTCAAGCCCCTCCCTTCATTCCGGAAAGGGGGGGCCCCTTCCAGTTCTGCTTTACACATGGCAGCGGGGTCGGAAAGAGGGCAATTTCTGGGGCCCCTGGGCCTGAACTAAACGGATCTACAGAGATAATAGTATAGCAGGGTGTGGAGCTTATAGGTCTTACAACAGTTAATGGCTCTTGTAGGGTTCGGTGTTTCTTGCCGAGCTGCTTCTCCGTCAACAGCTCCCTCACCCGCTGGCCCAGTTCAAAATTCGTCTCCAAGGCGTCCATGGTCAGCAGATCCTCGTTTCCCCCCAGCCCTGAAAGTGATGCTGACCTTCCACGACTAACAACCCCACCGGTATCTAGGGATTGGGATTGCGTAATGCTAACTTTCTTACTGTTGCTGCGATTACCGCGTATCAGTATGGTTTGGCTTCCCCAACACTCTGAAGCCACCTCGAACTAGCCAAACCCTCCGAAACTCCTGAAACTCATCGTCGGCACATCTAGTTTTGGACCTAAGGCCACTGACATTACAGTTAGTGCTCCTCCAGGGCCGGCATCTGTGTGTACAGCGGAAGCACCACAACGAAGATGAAGTGCTTCACGCCAAAGTCCGCCGCCGGATCCAGGATGGAAGGGTCCTGGTCCGAGGCCCTGTGCTTACTGTAGCTTTCACTTTGGACTCTGTTTCCTCCGTGCGCTTGCTGAGTTATTGTGGACCTGAGGTATTCTGGGTTCGACAAGGGGTTCCTTAAAGCTTATGGTATGTGTTGTTGATTGCACTGGTGGCTCGAAGCAGGAACCAAGCTGGCCACCAAGAGATCTGCAAAGTGGACTTCAGCCCTCCTGGAGCCAGACGTGCCGCAGGTAGAAGCAGCTCCAAACAGGGCTCTTGCTCTTCGGTACGAAGAGCCGCAGCAGGCTGAGCATTCGACAGGGGACGTCGAGGTCTTTGGACCTTAAGTGGCCATGGGAGCTGAACACACCTCCTTCGCAAGAATCTGCAAAGGAGGCAACCCGAAAGCCCAGGATTTTTAGGATCGACGATCCCTCTGGTGAAGCCTCAAGCGCTGAATCAACTTCCAGCTACGGCACCTTGCATTGCAAACCCAGAGACATAAGCTTGAAGCATACAAACTAAAACCTGCGCCCCTTTCTTTGGAGGACATGTAACAGGATAGAATCAGGCCGGAACACCTCTGAGACCTCAAAGCCCCAAATCCAACATCCACCCCAGACACCCTACGAGTTCAAGGCCCGACCATGCCTCCCCTCATCCCCGCCTAAACCCGCCGAAACCCCCTTAACCCCCTGAACAACCCGCCTAAACCCGCCTAAACCCGGCCAAACCCCTCCCTCCCTGCAGCTTCGATGCGGGGGTGGTTGGCCCACCCGCTTCCGCTTGGGGCTGCCTCTGAGAGGTGCCCAAGATTGTTGGGTTTAGGGTTTGGGGTTCAGGTTTCGGGGTTTAAGGATTTGGGGTTTAGGGTTGTAGGTCTAGGGCTGGGAGTTCGGGTGTAGGGTTTGGGGCTTGGTGTTGAAAGTTTATCAGGTTTAAGGCTTAGGGTTCTGGATTTCGCAATGAAGTGCTCTTGGAGCCCATGTGATTTTATCAGGGAACCGAAACGGACATGTCGATCACCCTCTCATCTTCGGTCGAAGAAGGCACGTACGGTAGCTCTTTTCAAAACCCAGCGGCTGGATCGCTGCGACCGATCCAGGAAGTCGCTCGCTTTGAAGTCCTTTGTGGGGTCATTCCAATGGACAAAAAGCTGTAGAGTTCTTTGTAGGGTTTAGGGGTGCTCCCGCGGTGTAATTGTGCTGGGTGTAGAGATTTGGTGTTCAAGGATGAGGATGTCGGGTTAGGATGCTCATTCAGATCACCATATTGGTGTCATTCCTAGGCCTTCCTGGCATTTCCGAGCTCCATGCTTTGAAGGTTCCGACGCTCAGGTGGGCTCTCTGAATAGACTTTACGTAACAATAATTGTGGCAGGGGGTTCAGTGATGGAATAGAGTGCCAGCTGCGATAACTCCTTAGACCGCACACAATGTACGATAAGATCCCCAAACCCCAAGCCTACATTTCTGCAGGTGATATTTCTTACGGCCCCTTAAAACATTCACAGGCAGCCTACAGAACATGTAGGTTTGGGGTTTTCAAGGTAAACGGCAAATGTTCCATACTCTTTGCGAGCTCTGGGTCCCAGCAGACGCGCGTGGTCGAGATCGTGGGCCTGAGTTTCTTGGCATGCCGCAATTGCTTCGGGGTTTAGGCC
This sequence comes from Symbiodinium natans, assembly GCA_905221605.1. Classification (NCBI taxonomy): domain Eukaryota; class Dinophyceae; order Suessiales; family Symbiodiniaceae; genus Symbiodinium; species Symbiodinium natans. The sequence goes on from CAJNDS010001002.1 coordinate 103,715, forward strand.
CCAACTCCACCCAGGGGTTAGACTTTCAGGAGCAGTTGGCCGTGGTCCACTGAATTATAAGGACACGCTCCCTGCGTCACCCGTGTATGGGACTTTACCAGTAGCCAGTAGCCTTTAGGAGACGACAGTTCTGGTGAGACGGCAGTTCCGATGGGAGCAGTCATGCTGCATGCCCGCCCACGACACGCATGCATTCAGGTGGCGTGTTCGGCGCATCCTTGTTCTGGTTGCAGCAGAACTCGTCGATCCTCCCCAACTCCTGCCCAAGTATCCTACCAATATTAGAAACCCTAAACTCACTGTGCCCCACCGTGAGTCCCTGGGAAGAAGAACATTGTTAGGTTCCAACAATGCAACGTGCCGTTTCCCTAAACCCTGAAGCCCAAACTCAAGCCCTAAGGGTTACCAGGGATCCGGCTTTGGGAACGCCGGCCTGGCTGTTGAAGACACGGTTTTGCAGGGCGTCCGGCAGCAGCATGAAGCGGAAGTGCCGACCCAAGGCCCATGCGCGAAAGTAGCCCGTGAGGTCCTCCAAACCTGACGTCGGGCTGGCTAGTCCTTGAAGACAAACTAGATGTGGGGTGTTATCTGAACTGTGGTCCCTTTTGGTGTACCCTGTACATGAGGTTCCGGCTTGTTGTAGCAACCCCAAAAAGGATCGCGTACAGAAATGCCCACATTAAGGCTTGTGAGGTCTTGGGTTCAGGCTTGTGGCTAAAACTCAAGATCCGGGTTTCCGAGTGGCGTAGCTGCAGGTTTAGGGCTTCAGGGGATTTGAGGACGCTCGGCCTGACATGGCTAAGGGAGTCCCTCAGAGATGAAGACCCCACACTTGCAGGTGACTCCATTCCAGGGTGCTCGAAACTAGGGCACCTTTTGGGAGACCTACGTTCATGTGTATGGGCGCTGTAGATTTAGGGCTATCAATGTCAAGCAAGTTTTGGCATCCTGCCGTTAAAGAAATATCCGACAAAACGATTTTAAACCTATCTTCAGGAGTTGAATTCCTGAAAAGACCGAGGAATTCGTGTCCAAGATGTATGAGGGCCTCCGAGAAGAGGGGTTTCCTTTCTGGGTGTGTGCCTATGAGAAGGACTGAAACTACTCTTATGCTGTCAGCCGACATCCGTTGAGGCCCTTAAACCTTATAAACCTTGAGAGCCTCAAGCCCCTTGGCTTCCCAGTAACTTCGTTTAGGAATGCTTAGGGGGCAGGGCTTAGGGGTATCTTAAACGTTGTTAAATGCAAAAGGGTGTAGGGCTTAGGTTTTAGGGGCACTTTTCTGATCTGAGGTTGAAAACGGAACCGGAGGATGGATGAGGGCCCTTGAAGCTCCAAAAGTTCACAACCCTTGGGCCTTTTGACATGTACGCGATGGGGCAGTCGACCTCGTCCGGATCCAAGATCCTGGAAGCGGACTGGGAGACTTGAACCAAAGGCCAGCGCCCCCCCCCCCCCCCCCCCCCCCAGGAAAAAACATGCGGGCTCAGTTCAAACAAGCGATCTACCTAGCGACTGCAAGCCAGTCTTTCTTTTCGGAGTAGAGCAAAAAGCAAAAACACGTTCACGAACTCATGAGGAATAACTTAGTCAGGTGGGGTTCACGGCACAGGGCCTAGAGCTCCAGATGCATCGGTTGTCCTGCGATACACCCTACAAACCGAAACCGAGGAGCATGAACGGCACTTCGTAGAACTTCTCCTTTCGATGGTGCCGGTCGCCTTTGCTTCTAGGAGTTTCAGGGGCGAAGGCTTTGCAAGTCTGCTCTTTTTTTGGTGTGCGTGGTCTGTGCGGTCTTAAGGTTGAGATTGTGGGTTTCGGGGTTGGTTGAAGTTGTGGGACACGCAACATCTCAAATCTAACCCATGTGAGACCCTAAACCCTAAACCCTAAATCTCTCTGCATAAAGGAACCCCACTTCCACTGCGATACCAGCTCTTCACTCTCCTTCTCCAGAACCTGAACACATGGATCTGGATGTTTAGGGAGCGTAGGGTTTCAGGGCTGGCTTTAAAGGCCCTTTTCTGGGTTGACCGAATAAATGGTATAAATATTTATATATTTCGGAGCAAGAACCAGGAGAGTAGCGGCTCCTCTAGTCCTTAACTGCGATGGCTGAAAGGTTCTGGGGCTGAGGTTTTGTGATGTCCTTTTGTGGTGTGGACTGACACTTTGCCTGGAGGGCTTCCCAGACCTATTCCGGATTGTCCGCTCCCAACGACTGTCTGCCATGGACATATTCTGTGCCTTCGCCGTCGGCAGATGTAGTGGTACAAGAAACGGACAGTACATGTAGCTTGACCTGATAACCGACGCCTCCTCTCCGAACTTCAAGACCTCGTAGGGCAACCTGGATTGGCAAACATTGTGGGCGTACTTCCTCCACACCCTGTAGATCATAGATCATGTCATCTCTTGCACCTCTCTTGTCACCCGACACTCCTGCGCAGATTCTGGCAAAGTAGAGCCCTGCCAAGTTGCGACATGGCAGAACCGAAGCGGGGCACGAAATGGATACCTGCCACAGGTCTCCGGCCAAGAGCTTTTGTCTGCTAATATAAGAGTTCCAATAGTGGTCGGCTCCTGGCCAGGTACCTTATCGTAAGACTAACTACAAATCCAAAAAAGATAAATATTCCAAGAACTCCGAAACAGCGAGGTGCAAGCTTCAGCCCGTCGGCCTGAGAACACGTTGTCACCAAGGGCCCTGGCCAGATTCCTGCACATCGTCGGGTTTAGGGTTTAGGGGTTTGGGTTTCGGTTTTAGGGCAACGATGCTCCCAGTGTTGAGGATTGAGGGTGCATAATGTAGGGTTCCCCTGACAGTCTGGGCCGTCTCAGGGACCTCATACTTTCTTGTTTCTGGGAATTTGGGAAGTGCGGTACCCAATAACATGAATGCGGCTGTAGGCTCTTACCGTATTTCCCAAGTTGAACTCCATGCGAAGAACGAATTGGGTCTATAAGGGCCCCCGTGTGGCAGGGTTTGGAGGGCTTGGGCTGAGCTCGACACGCAAAACCAAGCCCGATTCAAGCGAGTCTGGCGGACATGGATCATAATCGTATCCTAGATGCAGTGCCGTGCTGCAATCACACACGAGTACGAAGAGACCTGCACGCTAGCAGATAACCAAGTACGTCACGACGCGCAAAGGACCGGCAATTCAGCCAATCGTAGATCCGATTGGCTAGGGCGGCAAACTCATTCGGTGGCAGGTCCCTAAACCCCCCAAAGCCACGAGCCCCAAAGCCTCTGAAGCCTCAAAAACCCACCCTAAACCCTAAACCCTAAACCCTTCCTTTGCCTGCAGCGCTTCTCGACGACCTCCAGCACCCTGGGGCGGCGCTTGACGTTTTCCGAGAACTCCAACAAGTCGAGGCTCACAGTGGAGCCCGCCAGCATCGGCTGCCTGGAATGAAGTGAATGTGTAAATGGGCATTTAATTTATGGGCTTGCGCCCAGTAGCGGTCAGGGATTAAAGTCTACAGCCGTAAGTTGACCGTCTTTAACGCAAAGCCTTCAATCAACAAAACCACATTCTCACGATATGCGAAGTTAAGCTGAAACATTGCACGTCTTGACCCATAAACTCTTGAGAAAAAAGTTCGGCTGCCCCCAAACCCCGAAATTGCAAGCCCAGAAACATTTGGACAGTTGCCCTGAGCGCCACACTCCCCAAACCCAACTCCTGAAACCCCCTCCCTAAACCTGCATCCGTACCCAATGAAAGCTTACGACCTGCGGCCAGGAAGCTCCTGAGCCCCCCAGAGGTCCGTCAAATCAGGCAGCTCGGAGCAGACGGAGTCTGTCACCCAAAATGAAAGGGTTTGGGTCAAGGTTCCTGGGGGTGTTTAGGGCTTAGGGGGGTTGTAGGGTCATGATGCGGAGCGTTCTTCTCGGGTCCTTTTCTGGGGCACTGGACTGGGGCACTGTGTGGCTTGTTTCCCGAAGCAGTGTACCAACACGATGGGGTTCCACGTCCAGAGTACAGGCCTTTCAGATTGTGCTTTTCGCCTTGGTCCCGTGAACCTTTTTATCACTTTTCTGGCCACCTTTTGGGAGGTCTCTTTAAGAGAGGGCTTGCAAGGGACTCTAGTGGCTGAGCTGCATCTATTGCAACTTGAGAGTCACGATTGAACATCTCCTAAGCCCTACTTCCGCCCGATCGCGGGCCCTGGCAAATAAAAGAGGCCTAAGCCTTCGCTGAACTGCCGTGTCCACGTTGGCCGGAGGAGCCTCAATCTTTGGGGCAGTTGCAGGGGCCTTTCGTGCGCGCTCTCAATTGTAGAGTTATTGTGGGTGGTGCTTTTCCTGCTATCAGTATTGCTCTATTTGAAGATCGGCATTTACACCCTTAGTTCGCAAGAGCCCGTACTTTAAAACTCTCTTGCAAAGATGAAGGGGCCTTATGCATGCGGCGAGTAGCCCCAGGGCTTAGAGCTAGCAAGGCCATTTCCCTCTTCAACCTAATCACACCTCTTCGACAAGACCCCGTACACACACGCACAGCTTTTTTGATATAAATACATATAAATATGAATATAAAGATAAATAAATCAATATATAAATATATATATATACATATACATATACATATACATATACATACATATACACACACACACATACGGCGTGGATGCAGCAGGCCACGGTTGCAGCTGGATAGCAGCTGTTACTCGACAGCACGAAAAACAACAGGGCTAACTCCAGAATGGAGAATCCGTTCAGCATTGGTCTGTGGGTTTGGGCTTGGTGTGTAATTGGGAAATGGGCCTTGCCAGCTCTTAAGGGAATTTGGGCTTCAAAGGTTTCAAGGCCCTGAAGCCCTCCCACCTTAAGAACCCCTCTGCTGCTGGGCAACTCCGACGCCAGGATTGGCATCGTCTCGGTGCCCAAAGGCCCTACGTCCGAAGCTCGCCTCCGAGGAAGTCTTGGGGGTTCTTTCACCAGAAATAAGGGGAGAGGGGGAGGGGGGGGAGGGGGGGAACCCTTCTTATTTTGATGACACCTCTCTTCCTCTTCCTTTCCAGAAGAAACCCCCAAGACAGGCACCGCTATTTTGGCAACCACCCCCCCCCCCCGCCCCTGCCTGATATTGGGAATCTGAGGGTTCCCTTTTTTGTGCAGGGGCTCCTTCATTTTATGACGGGGAGGGATTCGGTTATCAACCGTAGCTTGTGCAAGGGATCCCCTCCCCCCCCCCCCCCCCCAACCTAAACAAGGAGAAATATGCCCCCACATGTAGAATGCGACCTGAGCAGCACAAAGCTTAACCGTCTCTGCAGCTGAACCCAAGCAAGCTTGCAGCTCCGTGGGGTTCAGAAGGCCTACAGATGCTTGCTGCCCCCAAGCAGAAACGACCTCCGAGTCGGGCTCTTCGGTGACGCAGTGAGGTGCGCCAGGTCCATGGAGCCCTGGGCTGGCTTTTAACAATTGTGCAAGAAGAAAAGCACGCACGCGTAGGGATTTAGAAGTTCAGGGTTGGGAGGGGTTGGCATGGGTTGGCTGACTGCTGCTCTATAATCCTTGAAAATCCTTCCTGGACCCCCTGCCCGGGCCGTCCTCCACATTGACGGCATGCTGTGCCTCCTGCTGCTGCAGCTCAGACAGCTTGCTCCTGAGGAGTGCTGGAGGCCAGGCTGACGGCCGGGAGCCGAGAGGACTGCGACATACTGACTCGGACATAGAAGCCTGCAAAGAACACCAATCAACCCTTGCCCCGAATGCCTAGGCTTAGGGCTTAGGCAGGCGGAAGCCCGATGGTCCTCAAGCGGTGCATCAGCGGGTCCACGTAAGGGAGCAGCTCTTGGATGGGCCCTGGGATCGCCGAACTCGCCTCCAGGCTGACGGTTGTAGCACTTCTCTTTCTGGCTTGGGGCTTAGAAGTTGCAGGCCCGTGCTTTGCAGGATTATGCTATCAAAGTAGGGCTGGAAGCTCTGCATGGCCGAAGCCGAATCACTGGCCTCACGCGAGCCGAAGCACATGAAAGGCGGGGGAGTTCTGTTGAAAGCTAAGCACCTTAGCTCCTTTTCCCCCTCTATAAACCTCTATAAGCCCCCCTGTAAAACCCCCAGCTGCCTTGGCATCCTCCTGCCAGAGGATCCCCGGCACCGAAGCTGAGATGGGCATCAGCACATGGAGAACCAGGATCTCCTCGGGACCCACTCACCCAGAGCCCTGTCATGGTGGGTTCCCTTAACTACGCCAAACTCAGTCTGCTGGGATCCGGTAGTACTCCACTCCGTCTCATGCAAGCTACGGCTCCCGATGCTGGCAGGCCTGCTGACGACGGGGTGCAGGGGAAAAGGGGTGTCTGGGAGTGCGCGGCTAAGATGATTGAACGTCATCTGGGCCTGATGTTCTCAGGGCTGGGCTATGTGTTTGGGGCTGCCTGTGATTTACAAGAGATGCAAGCAAGCATCCCGGAAAACCTCTGCTTTGAAGGCGCTGACAAGGTTCCAGAAGGGCTTGCCTGCAAGTCAGCTGTGTCTCGAAAGATGTAGAATATTCATTTATGTACAGAGAGATGGAACCCGCATGTGGCAGAACAACTGAAGCGTTCACTTGCTCCCTTTGATCATCCTGAAGCAAGGGGAACCTGTAATCGTGCAACCCCTTCTCAAGCAAACTTAGAAACTTGTGCCCTTGCCCCACTGGCCTTGGCGCATTGGACTTAGCAGCAGAGACATTGTTACCGATTTCATCTCTTCCTCCTGGCTTCAGAGGCTTTCGGGCTTTGGTCATAGAGTTGGGAGGTTCTCGGTGGCTTCGGCAGCTGATGGGCATGCATTCATGGCTTGCTGGCACTTTTGCTTCCCGAAGCCCTTAAAGCCCGAAACCCCCAAATCCACCTCGACATCGTCAACCCCAACTGGAGGCCTCAAAGCTGCTACGACTCTGCATCCCCTCCATCCATGATCCACCGCCTCTTCCTCTGTGACTTCCACAGCAGAACTTGTGATTTTGTTTTCCTGGCAGGCTTCTGGCAGCGCATGGGTTGTTTGCTTGTCTGCTTGTTTGCACATCTACTTGCATAGGCTCATGCCTTTGCATCTATTTCTGAATTCATCGGATGAAATTCGCTTGCTCTGCTTGCCCGCAGTTAAGCAGCTTCATACCCAAGGCAGGAAATCTGTCGAACTCAAACTTGAAACGCCGCGTACCACAATTGACCCCAAAGTTCCAACGAGCACCAGGGTCACAAGGAACGTGAACCCTGGCGCACACGTGCGCACACCAAACCAACAACCATGCCAAAAACCCTAGAAATATCCCGATCGATCCTAAAACGCCCATAAACTCCACCAAATAAAGCCCTACGAAAGCCCTCTGAGCCCGCCGGAGTTCACTGACTTGCCTCGAGGCCATCGGCCACCACGGCCCGTCGTGAGGCTTTGAGGCGCGAGGCACCTCTTTGGGGCTTATAGGGCTTAGGGCTTGCAGGGTGCTAGGGCGTTATAGGGCTTAATTTTGCAGGGTTTAAGCAATTTGTTTCAGGGAGTTTGGGGAGTCCAGGGGTTCAAAGGCAGCTCAAGGAGTCTTAATAGTCATTCGGGGTTAGAGGGTCGAAGTGTGTAAAACGCGTTTGGTGGGCTCTCGCAGGCAGGGCTAAGGCCCCCAAACCACATGCTCCATCGTTTGGGAGGAGTCCCTATTTGTTGCCCAAGGAAGCAGCACTCGGCGTAGCTGCCTCGTTTTAGGTTGAAACTGTCGGGTTGGAAGGTTTCCCAAAACAGGCGTACCCCAAAGTAAGCCAACTAGAAAACAATCCCTGGACCCCCTAAGAAGGCACCGCTCATTTTCGGAACCCCCCCCCTCCCTTTTTCAGCCATAAGATTTTAAAGAACTCTTGGGTCTGCTTATCTCTAGACCCCCCAATCCCAAAAACCCTGGTCTAAGCGCGCCTGCGAAAGTTCGGGAGTGGAGCTGTTCCAACTTCGTCCACGCCTGGAAAAAAGCCACAGAGGGCCGGAGGGGGCCTGTTCAGGTTGAGAGACGTCGCATGAAGCCTGGGGGAAGCCTCAGAATCCTGGTCTCCAACGATTTGGGGGAAGCCCTAAGCCGCAGAGGGCCTCCAAGTTGATCCGTTTGTTCTGCGCCTGGGTTGCATCGGAAGCCGTGTGCCGAGGATCCGACGTCCAAAACCCTTCACTCCTGAATTCCTCGACATCCATCCCTCAGTCCTCAATCCTACTCCCGAAAAAACCCACACACACCCTAAACCCTGAACCCCAACGGCCTCAACCCTGTAACCCCTACATTGCTCTAAACCCGTTACACTGCACCCTCGAATCGAGGAGCCATGGGCAGCAGCCCATGTAGGGGCGCCCGCTTAAGGTCGGCCCCAAGCAGATCCTAGCAGCTCACCGATCGGAGGGCTTAGGGTTGCAATCAGCCTTCACGCTTTAGGGCTTGCAGGGTGAATGGCTCAGGGTTTTGGGGATATACAACTTGCGAGGGAACGGGGGAGCAGTAAGAGGCTTGTCAGGCCAACGCCAACTTCTGAGGGGAGGGGGACTCTTGGTGGGGAAGAACTTGCGTGCGGATGCCACGGATCTCCTCCAACGGGCTGCCACTGAGATCCTTGGGTTGCAGGCTGCTCGTTCAGAAGCCCGCCATTGTCATCGAGGGTCTAGGGTTCAGGGCTTAGGGAGGCGACAAGCCCTTAACAAAAACCCTTTGAAGCCCTGAAACCCCCCAACATTTTACCTGCCCCCCTATAAACCCTGCCAGTCCCAGGTTCCATGAAACTTTGGGATGCCCCAGCGATGCCACCCAAGGAGAAGGCCACGCACGGGAGCCCAGGAAAGGGCTCGTCCTGTCCCCGAGCCCACATGCTGAAGGGTTTGGCTAAGGGTCCATAAGGGTCTATAAGGATATCCCCGAACTCAAAAACTAAGGCCCTAAACCTAAACTGCAGAGGGATTGGGCAGCGGGTGTCGGGACTTGGGGTTGAAAGTTTAGGCATTAGGGGCTTTAAGGGCACACACCCTGAACTCTAAACCCAAAACCTGACATGTAAACCATTTTTGATTCTTAGAGGGATGACGTAGACATCAGACGGGTTCGAAAGCAGACTCACGTATGGAACTGCGAAACAACAAAGCGCATGCTCGTTGCCCAGCCTCGATTTTTGCCCAGTGTGCATGATCAGCTCTCTTTGTTTGAGGGGGGTTCCATTTTTTCACGGGCACCGGACTAGATTCCTGAGGAACCCAGCAAGGAAATCTAATCTAACTCGATGGTCGCTCGGATTCGGGAATGCCTTCCGAAACCAACACCGTTATGTTTGTGGTTACCTGAGGTTTCCTCAGTTTACAGGGGATGTTCGGGCTACTTAGCTTATCCAGCGTCGCAGGGTAACTCCTAGAAACTCAGAAGGGCTCCCTTTTTTGCTGAAACGGCTTCTAAGGGAACCTAACACTTTCAAATGGAATCCTAACACTTTAACACAAAACGGGAATAAGGGACCCTCGGTCCTAGTTAAGGTAGCACCAAGTGTCCCGCTCCTCTTTGATTGGCACATTCCTCAACGTCGCCTCCTGAAAAAGGCTCGGACTTATGGGCTTCGGGGGTTTAGGGTTTTGGGTTTATCCAGCACCCGTTCTGCTTCGGTTCGCATTCGAGGAAACGTACGGGCGCATGAAATTGGAAGAGCAGCGCCTGCAAAATCAGTGTTGTTCAGGGGAATCGTCTATAATCTTATGATCACAGCCTTTCACCCAGCTCATTGGGTTCTATCCTACTTCTGTTGATAGCAGCATGTGGTCAACACCAACATGCCGTTCAACCTACCTTCACATCGTTATCTTCTTCCTGTTTGCCGCTCCTTCTATCCTTCCATGATTTTCATGCGTCTCTTTGGCTGTCAGCGCTGGTAGTCTGAAAGGTCCAGAACCACCTGCAAGTCCCCGAATTTCAAGCAAGAATCATGCGAGGGATGAGTAGGATGCGTAGCTTCAAGTCCTTTCAATGCAACCTTCAGGGATTGCCCTAACCTAGGGCTTATAGGGAAGCTTAGAGCCCTTTGTGGCCCCGCGCCAGCATCCGCTGGCCATCAGGGCGCGCCCCACAGATCTGCTTCAGTGGTCCGGCGACGGCAGCTGCGATCTCCTGCCACGCAAAGGCCTCGCAGGAGCAACGCTGAAGCTGAACTTTTTTATCTTAACATGCCGTACTTTGGTCGGTGCAACCCATCAATGAGTTTATCCCTTTAACAGGGGGAACCCTTCATCTTGAACTGTCCAGGCTTGTGCTTCCAACGAGATATGTAGGGATATGCAAGCGGTAATTCCTGGTTCATGACATGGTTTCAGGTTGGGGGGGGGGCTTGTAAGAGGGTCGATTCTCTGAAATCTCTGAAACCCCAAACCTCCTGAACCCCAAGTTGGGCCGCGCCTCGAACCCCAAGTTGGGCCCCATTAAACCCTCTGAACAAATCCCAAATAGACTCCTCTCAAGTTTGAGAAGGGAACATGCAACATACCCCAAGGGTCCCCTGAAGTCCTACAGAGACTCAACCCACTCCCGGCCACTCCCGGCCACTCCCTTCGATGTGTTGGAAGCCTTCCGCTGCTGCCCCCGAGAAGCATCAACCTAAGGGCGTTGCGTGAGTCTGTGGGGCATCTTCTCCGAAAGGTGTCGGGTTGACAGGCTTGTTGAGGGTTTGTGGGGTTTAGGCTTAGGGTTTTATAGGCGGGTATTGGCTTTAGAGTGGAGCTCTCTTGTTGTTCGGGGGGGAGGGGGGGGGGGCTCCCTTATTTTGCTGGCGTCAGCAGCTTCAGGGTTGACTTGAGGCAACTGAGGGCCTTGTGTTGAGGGTTGCGGGCTTAGGGCCGTGGGGGCGAGGGCCGAGGGTTTCGGACCTTCGGGTTCGAACATGCTTTTTCTCAGCTTCGGGAAAGGGGCAGGATTATCGGCTCGGCTTCAGGTTGTACAGCTGTTATGATGGGATTCAGGGTTCGTGGTAGACCCCACCTGAAGAACCCACCTTGTTTTGAGCAGGCAATAAGCGTTGATGCACTTAAGGTAGCCCCTCCCCCAAAAGTAGGTCAGTCCCGAGTTGCAGACCCAGGACCTTTTTTGCGCCAAGGAGTATGGATACCCTCAGGCCTTAGGCTTGGGGATCCCATGATTATAGGGCTTGGGGTGCTCAGCGCAAACTCATCACAGCAGCATTCGGCAAGAGGGGGAGCTCGGTCTTCGTCAGCGCTGGCATGCCTGCTGGTGTGGGGCTTGGCACCTTCCCTACGAATTGGAACAGGGAAGCTGCCACGAGAGCCTTGACCTTGGAACTGCATCCTAAAGCAGTCTTTACACTGGAAGGTGTGCTACTGGCAAAACTAAAAAACCTATATCCTAAACCCTCTGCCTTTTTGTTTTGCTTTTTAGATACTATTGTTTTTGTAAAATTAATGTTTAGTGTTTTGCTATTTTATTTATTGACTCTCTTTTGGGGGGGGGGGGGGGAGTCCTATAATCAGGAATATCGTACTTTTGTTTTGGGTGGGTGACTACACCATCTTAAACCAGGAAGTCCGCAGAACATTGTCCTTGTAGACTGACGCAGTGGTGCCTTCACACACTAGGGCCTAGGCTATACTCCCCTTAGAACCTTGAAAAAAAGAGCTGGCTTTTAGTATCCTAAAATAGAAAGTAATTCCCAAGGGGGATATAGTAGGGCCAAAGGTTAGGGCCCCTTCAGCTTCCTGCCAGGCCTGCTTCCCGTTTCCTGGCGCGCGTCGCCAAGGCATGGCCATGGACGAAGGCCAAATTGCAGTGTGAGTATGATGTCTTGGTGCAGACGTATGTCGTAACACATCCTAATGTCGCTAGTTGACCTGTCACATTTGATAACTCTCTAGGCAACGGGTCCCCAAAATCATTACAAATCCGTAGCTCTGAAAACCCATCGCACGTTCTGGTGGAATCAGGTGGGAGGACCGAGCCGCTTTCAGCGAGCCGATCGCCCAGGGCTTGCCGTCTTGGCAGCCCCAGCCCCTCCCACCTCAGTACTTTGAGCCAAGATGGTTTGATTAGGTTAGGGTTTAGGGTGTACGGGTTTCATTAGAGTTCGAGGGCTTTTGTCGGCCTCAGCTAGACTTAAGTGACGGGCTTTTGGTTTTGGGGTTTCTGCACCTTTCCAGACAAAAATGTAGACCAGAAGTTGCTGTGGAAGCGGACCCCCACCCTAAGGCTCTCAGCCCCGAAACCCAAGTTGGGGTCTGATCTAGATTTGCCATGACATGAGATCGTATAGTAGACCGGATGACGTGTTGACCGAATGGCTCTCGCATTGTTTCTGCGCCATCACACCTTTAGGGTGCGGTGCAGGTTCCATTGACGCCAGGAATGTCTAAAACACTTCTCGCTTTACAAACTCGGAACTGTCGCTATACAAGCCGTACATCTGCTCCACATCCACCGCAGACATGGAAGGCGCAGACGTTGAAGGCTGCACGGTGGAGTGGAAAGGTTTGGATGCCTGCTCGTCTCGCCGCCTCAGAGTGCCGTGGAGGCACTGAAGGGCTGAATGCGGCTTAGAGTCTTTATTGCAGTGTAGAATGTAGAGTCTAGTCGACCGGCCTCAGCAACAAAACTCCTTGAGCCCCTCCACCCTCCCCCCCCTCTCCCCCCTCCCCTTATTTTGCAGCTAAGCAGCATAAGGTAAGCCTCAGACATCCACGCTTCCAGGTTGAGGGGCGGGGGCCAACTAAATCAAGGGCGTGTTTGATAGGAATAGGTATTTCTTTTGTTTTGGCCAGTTGTGCTTTTCGTAATGAACCATTTTCAGAGCTTATGCTATACGACGCTGCCGACTGAAGCTCTAAGAGCGGCACTGCATGCCACCACGACCAAAGTGACATGTATTTCCCACCCCGGTTCTTTACGCGCCCTCCCTCTTCTCTGCCCACCCGAAGCACTATGTCAGCATGAACCCTGTAAATACGGAAAGCTGCCTCCAAGAGCTCCTGTTTGTGCAGAATGTCCTCCGCAGTCAAGATGGAGAAAGAACAGGGCCCTTAAGCTGTGAGAGGTGCAGTGCCGCAGTCCACCAGCAATGGTAAGCCCAAAAAGGGTCCTGCAGCGTGTATGCGAGGCTGGTCATATCGGAGTCGGCATCTGCAGTCCGGCCCCAATTGCCTGCGTTGTGCTCAGGAGACTTTTCTGGCGAAACACCCTTGCACATCATTCCTGACCCCAATCTGTACCTGTCAGTTCAGACATGTCCATACATCTCCGCAGGCCTCCAGTCATCTTCAGAAACACCCTCCTTGGTGAGTCCCATCATGCAACTACTGCGCTTCGGGGGCACTCATGGCTGGAAATGGCCAGGCCCCAAAATCGTCTGACCGTCTGACCACTTCTGCAGACCAGCGTCTGGCCAACAAACTGCAGCCGACATCTGGAGACGCATGTCAGGAACACGAACCTGTTCTGTACGACTGCAATGAAATCTGCCATCTCAGAGAGGTCAACAGGGATGACTTTGTCCTTGGTTCTTGCTCTGGGTAATAGTAACTTGATGGTTTTGGCACTGCAACATGAAGAGCTCATAGCTTCGTGCTGCAAGGGCGCCGTATCCGGCATGTTGTCGATGCTCGAGTGCAGATTGTTCAGCAGATCTACCAAAACGCCAAGCAAACCCGCAAAGCCAACGGTGCTGTTAGCCTTGCCAGGAGCCAATTCGCTCACGGTAGGCTAACGCATGGGACATGCTTCACTGCTCAGGTGCCTTGGCGTTGGCAACACAATTTGGTAGGAACTCGAGCATAAACGCTTGCTCCTGGAGCACATGTGGCCCGCACTTTCACCAAATATCACCAAATTGTAAGCAGCCGGGAACTGAGCAACTGTCGTGGAACTGTTACACCCTCATCCTTAGGCCCCAAAACCCAAGTCCTGAATCCCGTCCGCCAGGAAGTGATCCGTCAAGATGGTCCGTTCTCGGGCTTTGAGCGCATCCCATGATGTCCGAAGCTGCAGGTACTCTTTCTCATCTTGCACCCTCGCGAGGCATGATAGCCGAACAAGAACGAGTTCCTGCAAGGCCCAGCCGTGCATAACACACTGGATGCTCATGGTTGTGGACAAGCGGGTGTTCTGACAGTCCTGGCTCGTGCTGGCTGCTGTGTCAAGGACAGTGGGTCTTGGCGACTGTAGCTTCAAAATAGTTATCCCGACGGTCATGAGTCATGTCTCTTTGCGCCAACTGCGATGAAACATACTAGCAACGAGGCGCAGTGCTCCTACTTCCTACTGTGTATGACCACGAGTAGTTGCTATAGTCACACATCTCATCACATCGTCTAGGAGGGAGGGAGGGAGGAGAGGGGAAGGGGCGGGGTGTCCTCCGCTGAGTCAAAGTTCATATGCAGCTTGCGGGCCCTCTCCTCCATGTAGCCCCAGTATATCGCAACTGGAGAGCATTCCTAGGCTGGCTCTTGAACATCATATACATATATATATATTTTTTCCTATATTCCTAAAACAAAGATCCTCTCAAACACAATAGGTGAAAAGAGAACACGGACCGATTTTAGGTCCTGCCTAGATTCCGTAAGGCGCTTGAGCAAGCGAACGCCGCTGATCACCGAAGACGCGTTCCTTAGAAGGGCTCCGGTCTTGCGCTTCATGTGCAGGGTCGCCCCGGAGCGTGCTGCGCACAAAACCTGCACGATACTGCATTCGAGTGTCTTCGAGCTCATGAATCGAGAACCTGTTCCGGCAGCAATGCCACTCATAAACCCGAGCAGGAACAAGATGTAGAAGCGGAACTGCTCTTCACCTCAGCCACACACATCATCAAGCAGAGCTGGCGCAAAACTGGCGCTGCTTGGTACTGTAGCAGCTGAGGGGCTCTTCTCCTCAATGCACTTGCGCAGCTGCGCAATGTTTGCCGGGAGATTTTCGCCTGCAGGGAGTTTTCTTTGTTAGAGGTACAAGGTGGGGTGTGGGGTCCCCTATTGTAGGGTAATTAACTGTTGCAACACTTTGGAGCAACCCCCTCCCACCTTGCAACATCTGGGCAAGGTTAAAGAGCTGGTGGATTTCAAGGGCGTTCTCGATATACTGCCTCAGCGGACTTGGCAGTCGGTTGCGGTTGGGCCGCAACTGTAAAGCCCTCTTGCTTGTAAAGGGGGAATTGAGGGCTTCAGGGGCTCAAGGGGTTTTGTCGGGTCTTGAGGTGTAGGGTTCGGGGCCAAGTTAGGTTGAGGGTTCAAAGAAGGCAGCAATTCTCAGGCCAGCACTCTCCCCGCTGGGATAACCATCGGACAGAAGGCACCACGTTCTTCTCGCCTCAGGTGTCAGCTTCTCGTACAACCATACAAATCGAGCAGCAAAAAAGATAACGATCATTCCCGTAGCGAGGGTTTGTTTTTTGTGGGGTTGTTAGATTTTAGACTCAACTCTTCTCCTCGCCCGGAACTCATCTCCTCGCCCGGTCTACTCCCAGAGGCTCCCTGGAGTGCCCAACCCCAGAAACTGCCTGGAGTGCCCAACCAGAGATGCCCAACCCGGAGTGCCAGAGTTTTATTGCAGTGCCCACCCCACTCCCTGGAGTGCCCAGCCCCAGAGTTTTCCTGAAGTGCAACCCCTGCCCAGCCCACATGGAGCCCAACCCCAGTTTCCCTGGAATGCTTGAGTGCCCAAGCCCAGAAACTCCCTGCAGTGTCCAAGAGAATTCCTGAAGTGCCCAACACCAACCCCAGAGTCTCCCTCCAGTGCCAACCCCAGAGTCTCCCCGGAGTGCCCAACCCCAGTGCCTGGAGTCTGGAGTGCCCAACCCAGAAACTGAGTGGAGTGCCGAATTTAGAGATGTTTGGAGTGCCCAACCCCAGAGTCTTCCTCAAAAGCAGTCTCCCGGAGTGCCCAACCACAGAGAATCAACACAGACACTCCCAGACTCCCTGGAGTGTTTTTTTAGAGATTTTTGGAGTGCCCAACCCCAGAGACTCCCTGAAGGTGGGGATGTTCGAAGTAAAGAAATTTTCCGATCTAGCTCAGAAGGACTCCTGCTCTTGATCTGGGCGTTCTCAACATGGCTGTGCATGCTGCCAATGCTGTGGCGACCAGAGTGAACACCAGAACGCTGATGAACCCGCCTGGCACACCCAAAATTGCCTGAAGAGCCCCTCCTTCGGTTGAGGTCCGGAACCGATCATCCTACGAGGGCTCCTTCTTGCTCGCCGGGACACTGGCCACCAGCTGAAGCACCGCTTTCTCCGGACGCCTCATCTCCCGTGGCATTTGCTGCAAAACGGCCTTCGACTTGCCCAGGGCGCGGATGGCCAAGAGCACCTCTCTGAAAGCGGAGTGCTTCCGATCGGTCGTTGCACTCTAGTGACTCTAGTGACTCTAGTGACTCTAGTGACTCTAGTGACTCTAGTGACATTGCAACTGAGGCTGCAGCCATCACGGCCTGCATCTGCTCGGAATCCGGATCCTCATGTGTGCGAGCTTTCAGGGTCTGACAGACGTATGCGCGACCATTAGCTGCTTCAGATTCATTGATACTTGCAAACAAGCATCGATCCAACTCATCAGCCCCTGCAGCTCCAACCACTGCGTTTCATCCAGCCTTGCACCTGGAGCCTGAGGATATGTGAAGATGTCGTAGCGATTCTTGAAGAGCGCCAGCATGCTGATGCACGAGGATTCCGCCCTCTCTCGCTCGGCAGCCTGCTCGAAAACCACGTGTGGACTGTGCTCCTGATGCAGCTCAGGAATGACAATCTGCAATTCCTTGGCCAGCTTGTGCGTGTCCATGGTGCCCGCATCCAGGGCCTTCAAGTACCTTGCTAGGTTGTGAGATGTGCAAGGAAGCGTGCCTTACCCAGCAGGTCCTACGATCCTGCGAACGTTTTTTCAACTAAAGGGGCCCTCCGAAAATGCCCCCGAGATACTTGTCCAGGCCAGGATTGATGTGCTCTGCTGAGGCATGGCTGCACGGGAACAGGCTTGAGATAGATGCGTCTGGGTAAACTTCCTCCTCCTTCAGCTCTTCAGAAGCCACGTCTCGCGATGCCTTCAAAGATCTTTGTGGCCGGAGAATGCGCATGATCGAGAAGCTCTTAGAGCCAGTCCCATCCGAGCCTCGTTTGTTGAGGGGGATTGAGATGTTTTGCAGCCGAGTCTTCGGGTCGGGATACAGATCTTGGTAGTGCTGGTTTCTCCGGCAGCACTCATCCGCACAGCGAATCTGCTCTTCGTCTCCACACTTCGTCTTGCTGGCCTGCATTGCCGACACAAAGTCCTGCGCTCTGGAAAGTAAAGACTGACCCTAAATTCCCGTTAACGAGAACTATCGACAATGGGCCCATTCTTGGCACCCTAAACTACAAGGAGCTGGCAAGTCTCGAAACGTATAGTCGCCCATTGTTGCAAGCCCTTGCATGAGCCTATGAGAACTTTCATTAAGTCCCATGAATCCAGCACAGGTCCTTGGCAAAATCGGAGAACATAGTCACACCTAACACAGGCACAGCTTCTGCACACGTCCGCCTGCTTCTGGGCTTATCCTCTGGGGATGATCCCAAAAACACCGCACACCGCAAACAAAACACTAAGAATACCATCAACAAAACACCAAGAATACCATCAACAAAAGGCAATGCAGCTGAGACACATCCACGCGACTGCTTCACACATTCGGCCAGGTCTTGCCCTCGCAACGAAAAGGTCTCTGCAAACGTCATCGCAGAAAGCGTGGACCTCACGCTGGCTGAAGGATTCAAGGATAGCAAGTCAGGACTTCTCTTCGATGTGGACACGAAGACTTCTGTTTCCGGGTTCAAGCTCTCCAAAACTACTAGTCCTGAAACCTGACCCCAGCGAGACCAGAGCGGATTGGTCTCGGCTCAGGCTCCGGCTGATGCAGGCTGCCGTCGGTGTAAAGGGACAGCTCTCCAAACCACCTGGTGCCCGTAAACTCCTTGGCATCGCCCTCGGCGTCGTACCCTGGCAGGTCGAGCCCCCGACCCTAAACCTAAGATCGTAACCCCAAGATGCTGCTTCTAGGATTGACGAATGTCGGAAGTTGGTAGGGTGAAATCCTGCCCGTTTACGTACTGTGGCTCTAAAGAGCAAGGAGAGCTACTGGAGGCGAGAGAGACAGAGAGGTAAGAGAGAGGGAGAGACGAGGCAGAGAACATGAGAACATATGAGAACATGAGAAACGAGAGCAGCAACCTCGTGCGGCTCTCGGATTCGTCTTATCACTTCAAGAGTGCCGCTGCTGTTGGCCCTAAGGCCCTATGTTCGCAGCGCATATGCTTTGTAGCCCTTGCTAATCTCTTAGAGCATGTGAGTGCCAAACCCAGCCTTGGATGTAGGTGTACGTGCCAGTGGCAGTGATGTGGAGACAAGAGGCCCAAGAACCTGCGATGAAGATGTGCTCCCCCTTCTCGTAGACGTGCTTCTCCAAGGCTGCACAGACAGAGCCGAAGACATCTGTGTAGCACTCCTGGAGGAGCTTGAAGATTGGTAGCTCCAACACGTAACTGCTCCTCTGACTCACATAGAGCTCCAGCTGCAATGTCGGTGAGATTAAGGACGTGTCCAAGGTTGTGGTCGAGAACTTCTCAAGTCGGTATTCCACGAAGCGCATGATCCGTGAAACCAGCTCAAAGGGCACATGCTGGTGGCTTAGATACTGGCGCACTTCCCGCCGTCGGCGGTCTCTTGCTTCGTTCATGGCTCGAAGCTCTGCAAGCGTATCGGAAATTTTGGAAATTCCTGCGCCCATCGCTGCGAGACAGAATATCGAAACAAAAATGTCGGCACCTCTCTCCAAACCACTCCCTGCATCCAAAAGTGGAGGGGCAGGCGAGTTGATGATCCAACGCATGGCATGGAGATACTGAACCCATCCCGGTATCGTGTCGGCGCTGGCAAGGCGAGTCCAGCTTCGGATGTCGTCGCTCTCCTCCATGCCGCGCCCAATGGCATACCACATGCACGTGAGCAGGTGGGCACAGAAGGTCATCGCAATGGCCGTGCTTGTGATGGCAGTGACAACAGCGATCCAGTGACGCCCAGTGTTTGCCGCGCTTTCTTCGATGATGGAGTTCACCTTTGTGAGCTTCAAGACTCGCAAGAGTCTCAAGAGCCTCATAATGCGCGTGACTCGAAACAGGCGAAACTCTGCCGACAAGCTCGTTTCGGAGAGTCCATACCCAATGTCAAACACCAGCAACAGAATGTCGAAAAGCAGCCAGCCCTGCAGGTAACTCAAAAATATAGAGACATGCCGTGAGACCAGGACTCCACGGCGGTACGTGGCGGTATTCAGATTTACAAAGAGATCAGCTGTCCAGAATGCCAAGCTGATCCAAAAGGTCAGCCATAGCAAAAAATTAAACACCAGACCGTCGGAAGGTCCCATTCTCACGTTCCATGCCAGGGCTGGGGGCAGCAGAATACTGTCACAAAGTATTAGAACCATCGCGCTGACATCCCAGCCTATTCTGAAAGCACCGTATGGGTGGAAAGCCTGTATGACCCGGCTGCGGTGCAGGTGCTCGGAGTTACTGCCAATGATGCTCAGACGAGCAGAGGCCTTCATGCGGGTCATTGTTGTTGGACCTTCAGCACTCTGAGTGGCCATATCCATCCATCGGCTATGTAGGCGTATCTGATTTCCAGAATCAACACTGCCAGGTGGTGCCGCCAGAGCCCGCTTCAAAACGGCGGGGTGTGCCTTCGATGTGTGCCGGTGGGCAAGCAGAGCAGGAGGTTCACGCAGTTGCTCGAACTTTGGACCTGGAAGTCCCTGCCTAAAGGCGACTGGCTTCCCCGTGCATGAGCCTCCCTGCACGAAGGCTGCACCTTCCATGGTCTCTATAGTCTCTATGGTGCTGCGAAGGCATTGCACCTGACGACCCATAGATTCCAAAGACTTGAGAGAGCGCTGCAGCTCTTCCTCGATGTCGGCAAAGTTCTGCCATATCTTACCGCTGCTCTCTGAAGCCATGGTGGCGGGGATGGCGGCCTTGCTTGAGCATTGCAGCCGCGTCACAGCACTTGAGAAATAGACAAGGTTCAGCTGCCCAGCATTCATTCAGTCTTACAGCCGCAGCCGCTTTGTTGTGAGTACAACGAGGCGGAACCCAAACCCCACCAGGTCACTAGGGACTGGCAAAGTACAAACGGTTGTTGAGTCGCCGAGCGGAGCACAGGAACCTGAATCCTCACACCATGGCTGTTATCTGGCAATGCCCGCAAAAAATCTTTTTAGCAGCTCCTTCGCACATCCGACATCACTGAACCGACCATGCAGTTACACTGTGGCTTCGCCAACGAGAAGCTGCCGAGGAGCCTTCTGAAAGGAGCTTCTTTGGGCTGCATAGAACCGCCTAGCAGCACATGCATTACACTGCTGAAAGGCTTACCTGTGTCCATCATCATTCGGCCCTGGGCAGTTCCCGGCAGCATCGGTCTTTGAGACTTCAATCGTCTGCCACTTGCTCTTTAACACATGCGGGCACTGGCACACCCGGCACGACGAATGCAACCAACCAGGCCCCCAAGTCAACTTCACGGACACAGCAACATGTCAACCTTTTGACGTACCCACCAATCTAATCTAACATGCTCCGTTGTCACTTGACGACAGGCCCAAGATCTCTGACTTGAAGACCTCTGCAGAATCATAACTGAAGCCGGGAGGTTTTGCAGAGTTTGCAGCTTGAGGGCTCAAAGGTCGAATACTCCCCTCCAAATGCATTATGGCTATGCCTATAAGCCTCCAATTGCTTCTACTTCTGAGGGGTGTGGGTTGCAGTAGCGACCGCTGCTCCTGTGATTTGAGGCACGAACCCCCGCCAGAACCTCTCAGAACACTGAGTTTTCCAAATACTAGGAGTATTTCGAGTGGGATCGCAGTATCTAAAAGGATTCGCAAAGGTTTCAAGGGGTGCCTTCAGAGGTCGATGTCGGAAAGTCAGTGCTGACGGCGTGGGGCTTTGTCGCATCATATTGTGGCTAACCAGCATGTGAACACGTGTCGGCCCCACACCTACCTGAAAGTGCTCCTTAGTCCGGGGTACTCCTTGGCGCCCTGCGCCTTGAGCCCGATAACTTGAAACCCCTACAGCTTCAGGGTCCTTCAGCTCTATAAGCCTCCCAAAGTTCACAAACCCAGAAACCCAACCCCAAACCATGTTCTGACCGGCCTCCACATCAGAGACCAAGCCGGCAGTGTGGGATTCCAACATGCCCTGGAAGAGGCTGTTGGAACATCTACTCCGGGCTTGAGGTTCAGGGCTTGAAGTTTAGCTGCCTCGGGAGGCTAGGGGCTTCAGGGCTCACCTTAAGCTACCCCACGTCTTTTTGGACCCAAGAACCCCCATAAGGGATGCTACAGTCATGCCCTTCAACATCGTAGATATTGGGTTTTTTGAGTGCAGCTTCTTCGCGCCCGAGATGAGACATCCGAGGCCACTGCCAGCATGGCCTTGAGGTGTGCCTTCTCTGCCTGTCACTCGAGCATGCTTTCAGGAGACGAAATGGGGGGGGGGGGGGTGCTTCGATGGGTTAGGATTCTTGTTGGGTCCAAGCTCACCAGTCTCCACACTCACCGCTTTGAGAAAATACCAAGGTCCACGGCCGGCCTGTTGGCCAGACAGGAAGCGAATCTGCGCCAGAAGCTCCTGCACCAAGATCCCAAACCCATAGCCCGAAACCCCCAAAACCCACGAAACCCCCGAAACCCCCAAAACCCCCCAAAACCCTGAACCCTCATGACTTCACACCTTGTGGGGCCCCATTCTTGGGGTGCCCTGGCCTTGTTAAGTTCAATGTCCCGATCCTGTTTTACGAGATTTGAGAACAAGGCTTTCAAGGGGGGTCATCGAGTTTTTGGAGCCCCTGCCGTAGAACGCTCGAACCTCGAAAGGCGCGAAAACCAGGGGCTGCCTGGGACTTCTCCTGGAACACCTTCAGCTTGTCGGTGATTTCCTCCAAGAAAAATTCCCCCCCCAACCCTAAGGTGCCTAAACCCGAAACCCTAAACCCCTGGGCATCTGAGCTCATTGGTGGCCCCATTTTGGGGTTTAGGGTTTTTAGGGTTTAGGGTTTAGGGTTTTGGGTTTAGGGTTTAGGGCTTAGGGTTTAGGGAGCCAGCTCTTGTCAGGTTCGCGGCTCAGGGCGCACGGCTTCGGGTATGTGCGGGAATCGACGCGAGACTTCTGTTTCCTATGCTCTCCGTAGGCCACACAAAAAAAAACAATAGTTGCAACCTGGGCTTTGTAGAAGCAATCGTAAAACAGTATTTCCTATTATGGTTTCGGTTGTCACGAAGTCTGAGACCGCCGACCAGGCTACGATCTAGTGAAACGCAGACCAAGACAACAAGACTCTGAGACCTCCCTCCAGGCTAAAGGAAGACGAAGGCGTCTGTGACGCATGATGCATTGTCCAGCCGAGTTAGCCCGTTTTGTTTGACTTACTGTAAGTCGCCGTGGACTTGTGCAGGCACCGGTCAACCCGGAGCTCCTCACCATCGTGCTGCTGGAACTGGACGCTGCGCCTGAGCAGGTCACAGAGGCCTCAAGTCATGGGCTTGCTCTACGCTTTTGTGATCAAGTTGCGTTGTTTGTTTGTTTGTTGCTCTGTAGAGTCTTGGGTCCCACATTGTTTAGGGCTTCTAGTTCATGTAGACTTTTTGGGGGAGGAGGCTTAGGGTTTTATGGGTGGGCGTGCATTTGGGTTTTGTATTTTGCCTCCCTCACCACCGCTACACCCTCAACCCGGAATTGCTAAGAACGAACCACGACGCAAAACCTCCCTACTTCCCTACTAAGAAGTGGTATGTGGTGCTGCGGGGCAATCCAAGAATGGCTAGTGGGGATCAGATTGCCGAGTAGCCAAGTCCTTTACAGGGGCTCATGGAAGTCATGGAAGTTCCGACCAAAATCCGCCGAGGCCTCGGGCCGAAGGTGTCTAGGTTGTGAGTTGTGAGAACAGGCACCCCCCTCCACACCCAAAGCCCTTTTTCGGACCACTTTTTTTGCCTCAAATGGGTACCCCCCCTAGGAAACCGGGGTCCGCAAGCGGACGGTTCGCCAGGACCAGAGGCAGTTGAAGCCCGTCCCAGCTGGGCCCCCCCCGCCCTTTCCCGCCCCTTTCCCATGAACTGCCCTGGACGCCTATGTGACCCTGTGCAGCCGCGAGCATACACTGGGCGCTGCGCTGGGGCAGGCCGAGGCAGGTCGCGTAGCGTTAAAATTATCGCACAATGGCTCAAAGCACTCCGAAAACTTCCCCTGTAATGCCAATACAAATATCGCCGTTGTCCCGAAAAAGCTCTTGCAAAAGGAGGTCTTACCGGCCATCTAGAACTCAACTCTCAACAACCCTAGCGACTTCGGCAGGGCACCTCCTTCTGCGCTCGAGCTTGTCCAAAGCTTGCTTGGCCTTCTCCTGCAGAGCTTGCAGTCGAAAGTAGAATATATGTAGGCCATAGGTTGAGGTCTCTGCGTGAGTGACTTGAGGGTGGAGGAGGGCTTGGTGTGGAGGTGGAGGGGTGGGCGTGGGTGTGTCTCCAGCCTCCGCGAAGCACTGCTTGAAGTTCAGCGAGACCTGAGCCAAGCCCGCTTTAATTAGGGCCCTGGCATTCCGAGTCAGAAGCCCCAAAAAGAAGGTGGTGAAGTATCTTACAGTGGACCTCAGCCACACTTACCTCATCTTTGGCCCAGGCGAGCGCGATGCCAATGGCCACGACCACGAGGCCCGTCACGGCTGTTAAAGCCCCGATGACCTGCCACGCGGCAAGGCACAAACCCTTCAGGCCCAAAACCGTGTTTAAGTCGTGCGGAATTTAGGGTTGACGGGTTAGGGGCTTTAGGGTTCAAGAGCAATCGAGATCTGTCCTGAACTTTTTGAAGACTGCTCGCGATGTCTGGAGCTGCTATGTTGAAGCCTATGTCTCTGGCGCTTCCCGACCCTGAGTCGCCTTCCCCGGGGGGCTCTGTGGAACCATGTCGCCATAACCGACCTGGTCAAGAGAGGGTGTATGCGGTGCGGAGTCCACCACCCTCAACTTCCCTTCGAAAGCACTGAACTTAAAACCTTACTTGAGCTCAGAGGACGTACGTGAAGCAAGAGATCCCACGATGTGGCAATGAGTAAACCAAAAGCCCATGTTTTGTACCTAGAAGATCTTTTGGTAACAATAGCCTGTAAATTTCCCAGGAAACGGCATGTAGTTGACAGCCTTCAACTTCCCTGTTCCTGGGCTGCCAGACAGTGGTCAGCGTGGCAATGGCCCACCAGAAGGAAGCTGGAATGGACTGCAGCAGCTGCCAGGCTCTTGCTGTTGGGCTTATTTTAGGCATCAACCCCCAAACCGCATAGGGGTCGCCATGCAACTAGCGCCACGGTCAAGGCAACGCGTTACGTGCCCTCAACCTCAAAAACCCGTGGGCGGATTTTGTAGCGGCACAGTCCTTGTTCGCATCCCGGAGTGCTCGGGAAGATGCTCTCATGGAGTTCTTTTGTTTCGGAGTGGTCTGAAAGGCTTCCGCTGTTCCGGGGTGGCGGTTGTTTCTGCTCTAGGTCTCCGGAGCTGGCACACTGAATTCAACATAAGTATGTATGTATACATATACAAATATATGTATATACATGGTCACCCCCCCACCCCCCCATGGGATCTTTCTTTTCGAGGGCTTAACACGCCAACTCAACAACACCTGGCAAGAGATTTCTACCCGCAAAAGTGGAGGTTCACCACAAGTTGTGTCCTAGAATGGCGCATGAAACCCCGTGAACAATATTCGGAAGTGGGATCTTGTCAGCCCCATTTCCCGAAATACACAAACAATTCCTAGCGCATACAGAGAATGCTGTCTGTGCTCATGCGATACAATGAACGTCCAGAACCCATGTGTATCCTGTCAAGGAAGTAGGACCTGGAATATCGAGAAAAAAAAACCAGAAAAGCTCACCTATGAATCGCACACCCTCGCAGTCCTAGAAATCAAACTCACCCTATAATTAAGCCCTACACCACATAAACCCTATGAACCCCATAGACCCTGAACCCTAAAACCCGGGCCCTCTCAAAGATTCTACCAGGGCCGAAGGTGGCCGTCTTCGGCCACACAGTCTCCGAGGCCGGAGCAGTAAAAGCCGTGGGGCCCACGCAGTGCGAGAGGGACCTTAGGGTTTAGAGCTTCGAGGGCTTTAGAGGGTTTCATAGCTATTCAGAAGAGCTTTCGATGCTTGTTCTTCTTTGGGCTAAATCGGGGATCACAATGGTCACTTTCTTGACTTCCAGGGTCCTTCTTTGGGGTACTTGCGTAATCTTTATATGTATATATATATGTATATATATATATATATATGGGTCTTTCTCAAAAGAGAAGGTACCTCCTTTCTAGCCCCAAGATGCTAGAACCTAAGGATGGAAACCCCCGCCCCGCAAGTGTAATTACAAACCTCTTTTTCTCCGGAGAAAACCCCGCTTGGTCACTGCCTGGCTACACCCTGCGACAGAAACGGTTAGGATTTTGTGTTGAAGGCTTAGGCGGTCTGTGCTCGGCTACCGCGGGCACCAGACACTTACAGCGTTTGGAAGGTTTAGGCTCACTTGCTTAGGCTAAACCATTCGGTGTTTTGGAGACCAGGGTTTACAAGAACGGGAAATTTTCCCGTCTTTTCAAAAGACCACGCTACCGTCAGCGGTCGGCCAACTACATGGAGGCGGTTTGGCAAAACAGCTGGCGCTTCAAGAAGGCTGCGCCTCCTCTTAGGTGCGTTGAGTGGCCGCGCTCAGGATGAGCACTCAGGGTTAGGGTTCAGGGTTTAGGACTTAGGGTTTAGGGCGATAAACCCAAACTCAAACCCCTGGACGCACATTCCTACAGTGCGAGTAGTATATGGCAAGTCGAAGGTTCGAAACCCTAAGCACCGGGCTGATCGCACAAGTCGCTCTCCTGAGGTCTGAGATGCTTAAGGGGGGAACCCTAAACGCTTAAACCCTTCAACCCTAAACCCTTGAACCCTAAGCCCCTGAACCCTAAGCCCTTAAACCCTAAGCCCCTAAACCTAAACTCTAAAAGCCCAAGCCCTAAAACCTTAAACCCCCAAACCTTAAACCCTAAACCCCGAAACCCTGTAGGGTTTCGGGGTTCTTGTGCAAGCCTGAGGCCTAGAGCCCTAAGGATGCCCAAGGGGTCTTCGCCACAGATGTGGAAAAGATGGGGGGGGGGGGGGGGGTTCCGAAGATTGAGTTTTAGGGCCTTAAGGCCTTTTTTTCCGTTTTTTCAGGGTTTCAGGTTGAAGGCTTTCAGGGTTTAAGGTTTTAAGGGTTTAGGGCTTTAAGCGTTTGAGGCTTTGGGGATTTGTGGTTTGCGGCTGCACAAGTCTAAGGGCTTACTTTTAAGGGCTTCGGGTTTTGTGTGTCCTCGGGGGTCCCTAATTTTTGAAAGCTCCCACCTTCTCAGGGCTCGGCACGAGGAAGGTTGGGAAACCCCTAAACACTGACCCTGTAGTACCGGCCCAGGACACGTATTTCGAGAACTGACCATGTGGGGGAGCCCCGCAACACAAAAACCATGCTTGATTAACTTCCCCAGAACAAGAATCATTCTAACATTTTTTCGAGACCTGATCAGGGGTCCCCCGGATTGGGAAAATACCCATAGGGTCAAAGGGAGACTCACCCGAAACCCAAAACCCGAAACCTAAACCCTAAACCCTAAATCCTAAACCTTGTTCCAGAGGTTGGGGCCGAAGAAAGAGTTCGAGGTGTTGGATTTTCAGGAGTTTAGGGGGTTTGGGGGGGGGGGGGGGGGGGCTGCTCTACATTAGGGCTTTTGGGTTTTGGTTAAAGGTACTCACTAGGCCCAACTTAGAGCAACCCCCAAGACCCAAGAGCAATTAGACCGGCCTTAAAGACACTAACCATGCGCCAAACGGGCCGTTTCAATAGTCACCCGACCCAATGCTCAACAGGTCTGCAGGCCAAGCATCAAACAGGTACACCAGGCTCGAGCTCAAGATCTGTCGGCGGCGGATTGCTTGTGACAATTCAGGTGGCTCAACACTGATTTTGCACAGGGGCCGGGATTTGGAATCGTCAAGCCTTACCAGCCTAAGCCGCTTAACAACACCTCGAGTGAATGTCCTTCCTTCTCTACGGACCAGCAGCAAATCGAGCAGCCTTGAGCTTCCCAGATATATGTATGTATAAACAATGATCAATGTGTATATGTAGATGTATGTTACATAAGTATACACACTTATGTATAAAGATGTATTAATTCTATACATCTGTATGCCCCCCCCCCCCCCCATGAAGCAGGCAATAATCCTAACCTATCTTGCTTCAGCTCGGGCCGCTGGGGCGATGGTACCCGTAGCGGTCGACTTCTAGTCGGGTACACTTAACAGGAACTTGAGGCTGCGACGCAGAGGGGGGCGTGTTTCAGTTCCCTGAAGCCCTAAGACCCTTTTCAAGGTTTCGGGTTTAGGCTTTGTAGGGCTTGGGAATCTGGGTTGAGTCGTGTAAAGCACATCGCCTGCTGTGTTTTCCACCTGGAAGCCAGGGAACTGTACACATGCAAAGCAAATCGTCGCCCCTGCTGGGGTTGACGCTTGGTTTGAGATTTGGAGCGTAATTACCTTACAAAAACCCAAAACCCCTACTTTTGTTTTTGTTTGCTTTTTGGTAGGTTTGCTTCGCGCTATACAAGAACCGTCAGTGTCCTAGTAGTGAGCAGAAGCATATGACTCGATACACAATGATAAGAGTAGTACAAGTAACAACTTGAAGGCCATGCACTTCGTGCGGAGGAGTTGTTCGTCCAAAAACACGTCCGACCTACGGCTCGGATTAAACCTGCACCGTCGCTCCCTAAGGGAGAAGGTGTCGAGCCCAAGAGTTGCGAGCTGAGATATTGTGGGAACGGGTCCAACGCCAGACCTCCAGCTCCCCTGCTTCAATCCGACGAGAGGACTATACCAAGTGTGATGAACGGAGCTTTCGCTTCTTTTGGTGGAGGTTTTTGGGGCATTTTGCATGTTAAAGGAGGTATGGCTGACCGGCATCCAAGTTGGATTTGCTCAATTTGTAGATCGGCGGCTTTGGTTCACCGCCGGCAAGGTTGGCGTGGCCTGCGCGGACGAGCAACGGGAATGGGTCAGTTAGCCAACGCGATTCCTGAAACTCTACATTCTCCAGCCTCGACAGTGGGCTTCGAGGGCGCAGGGCTCTTGACGTTGGCGGCAGCGATCTGAGGCAACCGCTGCCTGGCCCTGCACAGCATGGAGCGGATGTCATCAAAGGATTCATCATGCAGACTCGAGCTTTCTGCATGCACCTACGGTCTACCGAGAAGAACGGATCGTGAAGATATGAAGCTATCTGGAGGCATTTTGATCACGGAAAGACAGGAGAATGTTGTAGACGACCTGCCCGGTCTCTGTCAGCCAGCACCAGCAACAGCGCACCCCGAAGCACACATGAAGCTTACGGGTGCTGAGGGTTCCCTAACAGCCCATCCTTTCATCGACTGCGACTGCACATGAAAAAACGCCTGCTGATTGTAATTACGGACATGGGTGCTGGGTGTTTAAAGTCCCTCATTCGGGATGCTCTGGCTGGGCGGGCACTCCGAAAGTCGCATGAAACTCCAAACCTCTAGCAGCCCTGTACCCCAGACTGCTTCAAGACCCGAAGGGCGCATGTGCTGGGCCTCCAAACAGGAGCGGGCGTCATGTATGGGGACCAGTTCTCCTGCTCAGAGGGTTCTAGGGTCTCATAGGCAAAGCCTCAAGTCAAGCCAAAACCCTAAACCCCAAACCCTAAACCCTAAACGGCCCTAAACTCAACCCTAGAGGGGCGGCATGGCATCATAGGCTTGAGGCTCACGTTCACAGACTTTTATATCTTAATTTAAAGTGGAGCCCACTCGGTCCGGAGAGGGGCTCGCCTGTGGCTACCCTACAAGGGCGCATTTAGGGTCCGTATGTTTTGTGATTTTGGTGTGCGTTTATAGTACCGGCAGAATAAGCATGATGGATTCTGTTACATATCTATTGGTAAACCAACAATAGTCTGAGTTCAACTGTCGGATATTGTCTGTTAACTATGAAGTTGGATGTTGGCTCTTGCATAAGGTTCAGTTCAGATTCGAATGTACTCTATGACACAAGGTAAGTCTATATCATATACTGCAAGTGGATTATAAAATGCAATGCAAACTCAGTATACGACCGTGTGTGCATATATATATATACATATAGAAACTATATATATATATATATATGTTTGCTTACAGTTACTTATACTTATACTTATACTTATACTTATACTTATACTTATACTTATATCTAGAACTATATTCATAAGTAGGGGGGCTTGCCCTCCCCTCCCCCCCCCCCCCCCCCCCCCCCCCCCCCACCAAATGCAACAAGGGCCTACATCGGTTGGGAAAGGACTAAATACAGATCTGTCAAACGACATCATGATGTTCCTTCCTTCCTTGCCTCCTGCCTCCCCTGCTTCCTTACCTCCCGACCTACCTGCTTACTAAAGACTCACAAAAGAATGGAACCAACAAAACCAAAATCATCAAACACATAGACTTCTCTCTCTCTCTCTCTCTCTGAATCATACTCTTTTTGGGATACCCTACGTAGCGGCCTATGTGATGAGAGGTACTTTAGATAGCTGGCCATGTAGGCGCTAGAAGTCGATCGCGTCCCAGCAGCCTCAGTCTAGACCCTAAGCCCGAAAAGTCCTCATAGGACCCCTGCAGCCTCAACCCTCAATCCTGCCTCCTTTTGGGACCAGTCTGCCGCCCCGGCGTTCAGGTTGGAGGTCTCCTGTCGGTTGGACGGGGAGAGGGAGGAATCCTCAACGCTGGGGGAGGAGTAGGTGTAGACTGTGTAGAGTCTCCAAAACACTAAACGCTTCCTGACCCGCAACCCCTTTTCGCTGGTGTTCAGGGGGGCCTGGCTTCAAGCTCCCGGCACACTCCTGCTGCTGAGGGCGGCGCTGAAGGAACCCTGGAGCCTAAAACATCACGACGCCTTGGTTCAGGGTTTGGGGTTTGGAGTTGGAGGGTTCAGTGGTGAAGTCTTCAGGATTTAATGTTTTACGTAGTGCTTCTGCTGCCAGGACTGCTCATGCTTGAAACACTCCATGAACTCTAAACATCCCTAAACCCTAAACATCCCTAAACCCTAGAATGGCCCTAAACCCTACTCTTGCCCCATGCGGGGCATCCTCGCGCTTCTGCCCTGAACTCTTGCAGCGACGCTGTCAGGGAACGAAAGCAAGTCCGCCTCCTAACCCCCCGTACCTCTCAGAGGCCGGAGGCCGGAGTTCAACCTTGAGTGTCCAGTACCCTCCCATCTTTTTGTGGGATTTTACTCTGCCCCCCCCCCCCCCCCTCCCTCCCCTTATGAGCTTAAAGTAGCGTCACCGGCAGGGAGTGCGAGGTCAAGCCTGCGGCTTCTGCAGCTTCTTGCAGGGCTTCACTGGTCCTGCATGGGGCTGGCCACACAGGTCACCCACCAACCTATGACCTATGAAACACAAACAAGGTGCCCTTTTTTGCATTAAGTATGTGCAGAAGAGATCCTGAACTTGAAAAAACCCTGCAGGGCAGTTGGCTTCAGGGTGTTTTTTTGGGTCCAGGGCTTCAAGTGCCCCTTAGGACTTTTTTTTAAACCCGAATGTAAGTTAGCCCCCCCAACCCTAAACCCCAAACCCAGTTCCCCCAAGGCTACAGCCAATGCCCCGAAATAAGGGGGGGGGAGGGAGCCTCGAGTCGCAAGGCTGCTGATCATCCAGCGTGTGAGCTCACGCTCGCGCTGGACATTGGCCATCTGCTGCTTCCTGATGTCGCTTATTTGTTAATTGCCAGTGGGCGCTGTTCATTTTCATAGCTTGTTGGGGGGGAGCAATGAAGATTTCAGGATTTCCGGGCGGAGGGAGGTTTCCAGGAATACGCCCCGTGGGTTCTCCCAACATCCGTCAACCCTCGGACCTGAACCGAATCCTCAACTACACCCGAGTAAACCCGAATCCAACCCTGACCATCCTAATTAAATTCCAATCGCGCCCCAGGCCTCTTCTGCAACCACTTGTTGATCTGCGCGTCATTAAACATCCGCAGCCTCAGGTGCACAGAACCCCTTCGATTAAAGAAAACACTTGACAGCGAATGTCCCGAAGGCTTTTTGAACTAGCCAGAACGGGTACACGGAGGGACCGTTAGCAGGGCCACTTCTAAGCACAAAACCCTCTTTCGTCACGCAGCACATCTGCAACTCTTACGCAAGGTCACCTGCGTTGCGAAACCTTTCCAGCTTCCTGAGAATCTGTCGTTGGGTCAGCACGCCCGCCCGCAAGCCACTCGAACCCTGAAAATACTGAGCCCTGGCCATGTTGTTGTGCGACTCTGACGAAGTCACAACATGGCCACCCTGAAATTGAAACCTGAAAAGCCTCGTAACAGCGCAACGTGCCAAACTTGCCAATGTGTTCGTTTGTAGCATGACAGTCTTGGGATGTCAAGCTGAGGCCACGTCTGCTCATCATCGTGCCTGATCTCTGCAGACCTGGGGGGGGGGGGGGGGGGTGATGGTCGGTTCCATCGAAAGAAGTGTGGGATTTCGCGGATATGAGAACACATTCCCAAACTTCGGAAGTACGGCATAGGGTTCCAAAGTTCAGGGTCAGGAGGGTTTCCACGGCTCTCGCTTGGCGCAGCACTTTGAGGCAATAGGCACGGGCATGTCTGCTCGCTTCGGCAGGGCACCGCGCAGGCTTGAATTGCTCGCGAAAACGTGGCAGGGACGTAGGGTGTAGGGTATTGGGGTTTATAAGGTTTATGAGGTTCATAAGGTTTACAAGGCTTATAGAGTTTATAGGGTTTACGCTGGGGGGGGGGGGGGGGGGGGCGGGGCACGTGGAATGGGCACGGCTTTGCGGTGTGGGGCGTGTGGCGGCTCCCGCCTTGGTCTACTCGTGCACTCGATGGGAAGTACTTACGAATAATA
Organism: Symbiodinium natans; assembly: GCA_905221605.1. Classification (NCBI taxonomy): domain Eukaryota; class Dinophyceae; order Suessiales; family Symbiodiniaceae; genus Symbiodinium; species Symbiodinium natans. The sequence goes on from CAJNDS010001002.1 coordinate 135,736, forward strand.
TTCCCTTATGGTCTCTATGCAATTTTACCATACTAACCTCTTTAGTTTTACCATAATAACCCCCAAAACCCTATTCTAGTTGTTACGGCCCCCTATATTAAGATCTCAGGCGCTGCGTCATCGTGCTCTCCTCGGAACGTGGTCTTCTGCGCTGTTTGGGAGCTACTCCCCGGCACTGGCCGCTAAGTTGTTGCATTCGCTACAGTGGGGCAAGGTTGGGGGGTGACTGTGGCCCATGGCAGGGAGTGGAGAAACCTGCAAGCCGTGAAAAAAACACCGAAGTCGGAGGGCACCGAAGACATCTCTGCTTCGCTTCTCCGGGCTCTAGGTTCCCCCACTTGGTGACCTCCTGTCTCCAACCTGTCGTACGATGGCACAGCGCAGATCTGATTGGTATCTAGGATGAAGGATTGATCTCGATTCATCGGGGCCGCATGCCTCGAAACACCGAGAGCAGCGTCGTCTTGTGGTTGTCGTTCATCTGCAAGCAAAAGGGGGGAAGGCAAGGGTGAGGACCACTTACTACTTGTCGGAACCAGGACCAAGTCTTCTCCAGAGCCCGAACTGACAATTCATGCGTCGTATAAGGAAACAGAACATTTTCTTGCAAGTCCTGAGGGGGCACCCAACGTGTCAGCCCTCATTGTTGGGCAACCCACAAAACACGGCCGGCTTCAGTTCAGTTACCGGGTGTGCGGGTGGATTTCCTGGGTTCGGGAAAGCCTTGCTGCGTTGAAGGTACAAGGGTTTGAGTCCCTAGACCCCTAACCCGAAACCCCTAGTAAGCCCTAGAGGCACAAAACAGTTTGAGTCTCGACTGAGCGAGGTGCTGCGGCTCGGGCGTCTGACAAGATGCCGTCGCGAAGCGCCTCTCAGGGTTCGTCAGGTCCCCTTTTTTGCGAGATTTCAGGGTGCGACTCAAGTGGGTCTCTCTTTGTTTCTGGCGGGGGGGGTACCGCATCCATCGAGACCTTCTTTGACATGTCTTTGTCTCAGCTCAGGGCAGCGAAGGACAGGAGCTGGCAGCCCCAAGGCCCCGCTGCATGCGAATGCCCAACTTCATCCACGAAGGGACTCATATGGCCCATCTTATAACTCATACACTTACCCTCCCAAACATGTAGAGAGCAGCCCTTCACGCAAAAGGGGCGCCGGCGAGTTTTGCGATACCCTCTGGCTCCAGGAAACTGAACAGCCGAATGTGATCGAATGTGCAGAATAACGCTTGGGGTCCCGGTTCCCTGAACCCTCATGCCTTCAGATGCATATTGGCAACTCTTCAAATTGTGGTCCCCTTTGGAGTCCAGCACGCTGTTATTGCTAGAATACAGGTACCGTGTAGGTATCAAAAATTTGGGCTAAAGGGGCCTGCCTCCACAAGGTATCGCAAGCCTCGACGCCGTTGCACCTCAGAACTTTTAAAAAAACAGGGAGGTGTGTGGGGGGTTGCTGTCTGTGGGTCTTTGGTGACCGTTTTGCGGTCTGTTGCTTGGTTTTTTGTTGCGCTATTTGTATTGTTTGGCTAGTGTGGGTTGTGTTCATTCTGTGCTTGCTTTGCCAGCTTGCTGTTGGTGTATTCATTGTTGATTGATGAATTTGCGTGTAGTTAGCTTGTGTGTGTGCGCCGCTTGCACGCTTTGCTTGGATGTTGTTCGCTTCTCAGTGCGTGAGTGTGTGTGTGTGCGCGCATGTTCATGCTTGGTCGTTGTGGAGCGTGCCGTGTTTGAAGGCTGCGTTTTTGCTCTTGTTCCAGTAACAGCTACAAGTATGGGCTCCGAGACTTGTTACGCAAATTTGGTCTTTTCGGTCTTGACTGGGAAAGCGTGAGGCCTGGAGCTAACATCACGAAAGTGCTGCTGCTGCTGCTGCTGCTGCTGCTGCTGCTGCTGCTGCTGCTGCTGCTGCTGCTGCTGCTGCTGCTGCTGCTGTTGCTGCTGCTGCTGCTGCTGTCGCTATTGGTTCTTACTTTCTTGCCGCGTGCTGCTGTTGCTGCTACTTCTGGCCTTACCGCTGATGCAGATAGCCGAGGCAAACTCCAGCAGCCGGCGTTGAACCCTTCATCCACCCTACATTCATACAGTCATCTGGCTGGACGACACAACCAATCCATTTGCGCGGAGGTTGTCCTTCAAACAATATGCGGAAGTATCGGCCGTATAAGCAATCCTTGGTGAGTACCCGGCAAGTTTGGTGAACTGCGCAACCTGCTTCCGCTCGCGTGCTCGCTCCCGAGCCTGACGGTGCAGGGGCCCCTCAACTCCACAAACCCTCGTAACGGTGCCGTAAAAGAGTTTATGGCAGCTTAGCACTTTTGGGTTCAAGACAGGCCACCAGTAATTTGTTACCACCACCCTAAACCCTAAACCCTAAACCCTAAACCCATGCAAACTTCACATGACTATTCCAGCCCACAGTTGGAGATCACCTCGAGATGCTTTGCCACTTCCTTCATCTCCGGGTACTTGCTGAGAGCATGCTGATAGCTGGACCTTGGCACAAACTGGGAGTGGCGCTAGCTTTAGGTGCAAGAGACAAATGGGAAGCGCCCGGAAGTGTTCCCCAATAAGCACCCAAACCCCTCCCCTGCGGTTCTGAGTTCGCGGCCGAGTAACGACAAGCACCTGACACCTGCCAGCGCACGGGGTCTTAGGTTCTATGTCGAGAGCCTATTTTCCGTTTACATGCAGAGTTACACTTCCAGTGACGCATGAATACTTGATTCGTAGGATTTGGGGCGCCCAGCTTGGGGTTTAGGAGGTTCAGGTGCTCATCAAGTGTGAAGCTGACAGACTCGGCTGCGTGCATGGTGTCTGTGGTGATGGACATCGTGTAGCGCTCCTGACGATGGATGCAGGAAGTACAGAGAAGTGTACAAGCACGTCTCCGAGGAGCGAGTCGTTCACCAATCTTTCGCAGACCATCACACGTGTGATCACATGTTCGCTTTTGCCTATGTGCGACAAAATAAGATGTCCAGCAACTCCCAAACAGCCGGAGGTTTGAGCACGGAGCATTCTGTTCGTATGCCTTTCATGCAGAAAAAAAACACCCAACATCTCATGAGCTGCAAAAGCAACTTTGCAAGCCCCAGTTCCAACCTAATTCCAACCGTGAGGGCGGCATCCTTGTCCGAGCATAGCATGTTGAAGCCGAAGTGGGACCTCTGCCAGCTTCCGTTCGTCTCTCACCCGCCAGCCTACGCCCGAAGACTGCCGAACCCAAGAACCCCCACGCAAAACCCGAACCCACCCCGTTCCCAAACCCCTAAACCCCCCCTTAGCCCTATAGACCATAATTAAACCCTAAACACCAAAGGCGGTGCCACCGCCAGCTACTGTGCCAGGGCCTGGGGTTCCCGAGAAGTTCGTGGGGACAAGCAGGTTTTGAGTCCAGAGTTCAGGGATGTGCGGCATCATAGGGCCACAGGAAGTTTAGGGTTTAGGGATGTACAGGGAGGTTCTCAGACGAGAGGTTCTCAGACACTAAGCAGCTAGTAGCAGCTACCGGATAGCAAGTGAATAAGTGAACAGACCCGCTGTACTCTGCCCCATCAGCCAAGGCCAGGTTCGCGGCCCACCGCGAATCTGCATGACACACTGCTTGGACACCTGCATGACAACGCTACCGGAGACCTATTCGGGGGCTTCCCCGCAAACAGGGGCACCCTTTTGGCGGGTTCCTATGATAAGTATTGTAGTATTTTAGGTATACCCCTGAGCAAATTTCGTAGGGGTCACATGATAGGGCGGGGGGGGAAGGTCTGATACGAACGCTCTCGAGGCTTGCGGAACGCTGGAAGCCTTCAACCGATCCTGGGAGGTAAAAGGTGCCTTGACTGTAGCGCTGCCCAGGTTCATGATGTACATCCGATCACCTGAGATTTAGGGGGTTCAGGGCTTCTGCCAGGGTTGCGATACCCTCCTGCTGGGCTTTTGGTGGCGCACTCTGCATCCTCCAGTTTCAGACTCCCCGTCCACCTAACTAACGTAAATTTTGGAGACTCTAAGCCGAATATGGAGCTGTTTGTGGAGCAGCGGATCAGTTCGTGTGGGCAGCAAGCCTTTGTCCAGTTCTTCTCTTACGTAGCCTATAAAAGGTAAGCTAGGACAAGCTAGGAATTTCGTGTCGTGCTCATGGGAACCACGGACCTTGACCCTCATGTGCGGTGCTGCCTGTGCCACCCTCGCGGACGATGACCTCATGCGGGAAGTAGAGCTTCCTGCAAATGATTGGAGATGTTGACTTCAGTCACCCCTTCTCAGAAAAAAATCGGCGTCAGAACCAAAGACCCTTTCCCGGTTGTGGAGACCCTAAAGGGAACGCTACACAGGATTCCCGACATCTTTTGTTTGGGACTTCTTTTCACCACCCAGCTGTCTGCAAACCGATACCCTCAACTCTGCCGAGCCCTGCAAAGTTTGGGAATCAGGATCATACAGCTACTACCAGAGTAGAGAGTGCTCTCTAGAGCTCTTGCACGAGGCGCCTCACATCCACAATCCCTTAGCAATGGCAACTTCTTGGGTCTATACTTCAATGCCTACAGTAACAGCTGTGGCGGGAGTTGACATACTGCCGAACCACTCCCTTGACCCGAACGAGTGGGCCTCTCGCAGTTGACCCCAATGAGGGTTCGGAACTGCTGCGAGAAGTCCGCGAAGAGCTGGCCGAAGCAAGCAGCCGGCGGCATCATTGATAGTGCGTGTACGCAGCTGACCCAACGATCAGGGAGCTTTGGGGGTTGAAAGGAGTTTACAGGGGTATAGGGGTTCGGCTGACGTTGAGGCCGACCTTGTGGTAGATCACCCGTGGAGCAGCCAGCTTGTCCAGGTGATCCTAGAGCAGCTTTTTGCAATGCCAGAACATGACGCGTCGCCTCAGACTCGTGAAAGCTAGGTTGAGCTCTGCTGAAGCACGGCTTTGCACCGGCCGCAGCTTCCCAAAATGTACCCTTTCTGTTCAGTGCCTCAGTGCTGTCGCACAGAGATGGCAAACCCGGTGCCTCCACGAGCTTCAAGAAGTTCGTCCTTTCCACAGGGTGCCTGCACTGCGCATCTCACATCGTAGCATATCGTAGCTTGGGTGTCTCTGCTGGACTCAGACGCCCAATTCCGCTTCAGGCTTTTCACAACGGCCTCACATATTGTCACATTGTTATTTCATGTTATTTCATGTTATTTCATGTTATTTCATGTTATTTCATGTTATTTCATGTTATTTCATGTTATTTCCTACTACACTTTGCGCCAAGGCTGGGACCGATTGAGTATCGCCAGGATTTTCTGGTTCTCCACCTTCGCTCTGCTTCGTCCGCGTGGCATGCGACTCAGCTACTCAGCTACTTGCCCAGCAAAGGCATGATCCTGCGTCAGGGCGCTTGGATGACTCTTTCTTGTCCGGCCCACGACAATGCCAAAGCAAAAAAACTCACATGTCATGTGCACCTAGCTGTTTGCTGCGTTCAGCCTTCCAGGAAATTTTAACACCAACCGAATGTGGCAAGAGAACGACTACACTTTCACCAGAATCCTCCTGGAAATCAGCCGCAGCTCGTCTATGCACAAGGTCCTCACATTGGCCGTTGCCGCATGAGACCATCATTTAAACGGCCAGTAAAGCTTTGCTGGCTCCTTCTTGGAATCTGGCAATTGCCAGAGAGACCGTCAATCTCACTACCCTGATGCTAGACATGCAAAGGCACGCGCAAGGCCTTCACCCTCCGAGGACACATGAGGACGCCAGTCAGCAGCGGATGCTGGGACGTCTGGCATTCTGTTCACTTTCGACATCTGACGAACCCGTGCATCGTCCGATCAGCCACCGGGCGCAGCCCCTCGCCGGGCGCTGCCCTGCCTGAGTCACAAACTGCGAAAAATTTGGATACTCATAGTAGCAAGGAGAAGAACCATAGCCAGAAGAAGTGTAAGAACGGTTAGGGTCCCTGGTGTGAGGCAAGACCACGGCACACAAAACCCAAGTCCTCGGCCAGCTTCCGGGTCCGAGTTAAGGGGGATGATCTTGCTTCTTCTGGCCAATAAACACCCTGGACCCCCTAAAAGAACCATAAAGCACCACGCAGTATCTCCAAAGTCGCTGCTGTACTACCTCCGAAGCTCCTGCATCTCAACGTTCCTACAGTTCCGAAAGGAAACCCCTCCTTCAACCCATCGAGGCCCCAAAGACCCTGCACCCCAAAGACTCCAAGCCCCTTTGCTTGAAACCCAGAAACCAAGCTGAACCCCTAATCCCATGCAAGCCAGCCCAAACCAGGGGCCAGGCTTGGATCTCCCCTGCGGGTTGGTTTATTTGGGGATTGGATGATGTTGCGTTGGGGGTTTCCAAAATTTGTCCCAAAACAGCGGATGGAAGCGAAGGTACACGACATACGGACATGCTGGCATGTGTTCCCCATACATGTAGTAGCAGTGCACGCATGCATACATCTGTCTGCATGGGCATGCGTGCGAGCAAGCCCATGCATCTATGCGCGTTATCAGCATGGCATTTGTAGTTCAGGTGCGGCTAAGCTTTAGTGGAGCTTGGCGGATCGTGGCAATCTACACATACAGTACTTTGCATTACGCTTACCCAGATGCAGGCCAGCTCGTTGCGGCATGTTGCGTGTCGGATATTGCTGACGCATGCTCTTGCTCTTGCTTGGTGCTCGTACACATTTGTGGTCGACGGCTGTAGCGCTCGGTCTGTGCTGCTGCGTTCGAACTTTGGCCTGTGCTTGTTAACATGCATGCGCGCGCACACGCACATGTGTGCATGTCCACACGTTTGGATGGTGTTTGCAGAGACATGCATGCGTGTGCAAACACATATGCGTGCCCACGCACCCACACACGCGTCTGCAGACATTTGCATGCATTCGCACACGCATGTGTGCAGGTGCCGGCATATGGGTCCATGCGGAGAGACATGTTGTTGCACCGGGACGAATGATGTGCACACATTGTGCACACACACACACAACGCATACATGTGCCCATTGCATGTGTGCACACACACACATGCTTGTATGGGCACGCTATATGCTGCGCGCGGACAGCGGAGCGACATGCCAGACATGCTCTTGTGTGCGCGCACGTTTGCGTGCACCGCGCACAAGTCGTGCCCAAATACGTAGATGTACACGTGCCCGGACGTGGGAATACCACGGTGCCACCCGCAATTTGCATTCGACTTCGCAATAAAAGCGAGTCCGTCGCGGCGCACGTCTGGATCCGTCCACAGTAATTATTGGGTGTCTTGCCATCGATGTAGGACCAGTTCCAGAGCTCAGCGTTCGTTTCTTGAACCCTGCTCATTGATTGAGGTTTCGACGCCAACTTTCAAGTGCGCTTTTCTGGGAAACGCCCACTTGGTGTACATGGGCTTCGAGGGCTTTCAGGGGGTTTATGGGGATGTATTGGACTTGTAGCTCGTTGGTGGCGATCTTGTTGAGGGAGGTTGGGGGGTTTAGCATGGACCTCTCCCCATGCTCGCAGGGACCTAACCAGGACGTCCTTCAGGGTTCCAGTAACCTACATTAAATATATCACCCTAAACCCTCTCGGGCCATCTTGCATCAGTTATCCGAGGCAAGGCCTTCAGGCCGTGCTTTCGCGGCGCGTTCCGGTCGCCCTCGAGGATCACGAGGATGGGATCACGGTAGGAGGAGGGCCTCAGTCGACTTGGCGAGCCTTAGGGCATTAGTTTTCAGGGTCTGCGGGCAAAGCACTGAGAAGTTCCTGGCAGGCTCCCTGCTGGTCGCAGGCCCTTGAACCCTAAAAACCCGAAACTGCCCTAAGCCCCCTTAGAAACCTTTGAGGTTTGCACCTTCAATCCAATCAAACCCTTTAAACCTCTGGCCACTCTTGGCTTCCTGCACCAGCTCAGAGAAGAGCGCAATCTTCATGAGTGCCATCAAAGGCACACTGAGCCTTGTGGAGGGCAAAAAAAGCCAAGAACGAAAGAACACGACGACCGTCTCCCCCCATAGTAGGACTTTCAACATAAACAAAGCACAACGAGCATGGCCTCTCATCGTTGCTCATACAGTTTAAGGCCATGCTGCGTTCGTATTTATGTTGAGATCGACTCAGGCAGGCGCTACATTGGCATGCTGAACGCCGGAATCACTGCTAACTGCTAACACAAAACTCCTCCGACGCCATCAAGAGCAGGGTTCTAGGGCACTGACAGCATGCCAGTGGGCCCCCACAAATATCCGAAGACGCCGACTGACCTGAGCATGCGTTTGGGGTTTCGGCTGCAGGAAATTTAAACAAGCACTCGCTGACATGCATGTTGCGAAAGCCCAACCAACTTTTGAAAGTAGCAGCGGCGGTAAATGTGCGAACGCTAGCAGCAACCATTAAGCAGGTTCCGAAGGAACAGATGAGCCTCGATGTTGTTAGCAGTCGTGATTGTACGAGTAGTACTTATCAGTGCCAGTGTACCAGAGGCCATGCTTAGTGGAAGCGGTCGTCGTCCTAGTCGTGTTCAGTGTCATTACTGTGTTGGAGGAGGTGGAGGTGGAGTTTGAGGTGGAGGTGAGGCGGTCGTGGTGGTGGCAGAAGACGAAGATGGCATTGCGCAGGAGCAGCAGGTGGCAAGAATACTAGAGCAGAACTGACTAAGCGGTGGCAGTTGGTGGCGGTAGTTGTGGTAGAGGCCGCGGCGGTAGCAGCTCTCGTTAACCGTCCACCAGCAAGAGCAACCGTGGTCGAAACAAAGAGAACAAGATCCAGTAGCAATAGCCTTTGCAACCTCAGCATTCCAAAGAAACAGCATGTAGCCCCCTGCGCCGCTAAGCTGTTTCTGTGTCGCTACTGCTACTGCCGTGGACAGCACCCACCCATGCCACAATGGCGTCAACTCCACACCCTTTTCGAAATCTCTGAGCTCAAGGCAAGAGGATCATGACTGGATGCATTCGGAGCTTCTTGTCGCTCTCAATAAGCTTCACCTTGGGCCGGGGCCGCTGCCGGTACTCGTTTCAGGTTGCAATGTAACTGTCATGCAGCTCAGGCCAGTGGATCACCCTAAGGGGATTACAGAGAACATACCAGTTCCATACATTGACAAAACGGCAAAGTTCAAACATCCTGTAGCTTTCATGATTCGGTGCCTCAATGATGTTGCTGAAGGCAAACTTCAGGGCCAGCTGCCCAATAATGGCCACGAAAAGCACCTGCCATCGGAAGGGTCAGGCTGAGTGAACCACGGTCATGGGGCTCACACCCCCTCTCGCAACTAATGTCATTGGAACCCCAGGCATGTGCCATCAACCAGCAGTGGTCTAAGCTTCCCCACCAGCATTGGCCGCTCGATGCGGCTGTCAAGAATAATGACAGGGCATGGTAAGACCTTGCAGGATCGATCTACAAGGACGCGTGCAGCATGGGTGTAGCCGGCTCGTTCAGAACACAACACGTGCTGAACTCTTCTACTACTATATATTGCAACAAGCAGAAGCTCGGAGAGATCTTGAACAGCTTGGTGAAGGTAGGTGGGCACGTGCCAACAAGGGGCGGGTGGAGCCCATCTAGACCCAAATCCCTCGGTGGCTCAACAAAGCCAACAGAATCCTTGGTTGTCATCCGCTCAGGGCCCGTCCATGGCAATGAAGGGGCCTACCTGGCAAAACATATGAGGAAACGTGCGGCCGGTTCTCGCGACCAGCATATCACACTGAATCTTTGTGATAGTGATCGTAGTGCATTGAGAACGCAGCTTTCGTCAGGACTGGCAGCTGGGGACGGCATCTTTAGTCAGCCGAAGCCCCAAACCCCAAAACCCCAAAAGCCTACACTCTAAACTCTAAACTGCATATAAACCCTATCTAAGGCCCCAAACCCCAAGCCCTTACGCCTTCAAAACCCAAACAATCCCGCATGAGCTTGGCCTCGGGTACGAAATTCAATGCGAAGGTCGTCAGCGCGAAAACCGACCTTCGAAAACCCAGCTCAGCAGCTCGTTTTGGGCTTTGGGGCTTAAGGCTGTTGATTTGGGGCCCTTTCGTCTATATCTCGAGGGCGTCTTATCGCAGGATCGCAAGCGGCCATAATCCTCAAGAAACCCCCGGAATCAGGGACTATCTTCTTTCGTCCTAACGCACACATTCATGATGCATGAGATACACATTTCATGACGGAAGCGTTCTTGTGTTGATTTCTGGGGTTAGCCCTACAGCTGCACAACCTGGAATGATCCTCTCAGGTGATCTTGGCGACTGCACGCTCAGCCCCGAAAATCCACCAAGCCCCCTCGACCCCACCTCTCGGGCTCTGGGGATTGGGCGCGAGATCCACTGAGAGGAAGTAGAGAAGAAGCCCTGCCGAGATCCCGTAGCCGAAGCATGCGAGGGTCTTGAACCTCTCGTGGCGCAGGGTCCGAGGAAACTTGACGTGACTGCACTGCTGCACTGCTGCACTGCTCAAAAATTCGCCTAATTAGCATCTTCCATCGTATCTCTCTAAGGCGATTCACTTCTTGTGCTTCTCGCAGTTCAAATCGGGTGCACAGCCCAGCCAGATCACGTGCTCATGCGCTGCCCAAATCACAGGCTCGACCCTAAATGCGCAATCGGCTTGGCATCTGGCATGATGTACTTTCGAAACATGACGTCCACAGATGAGTCCTTGGAAGCCGTGCGAATTAACAACAGCTTACCCGTTTGTTTGGGGCTATCTCGTCATCGTCATCCACGACCCTCTAATTCCTGAGCCCTGTTTCCCCCCAATGCACCCGCAAATTACCTCAAGGTCGCTTGCTTCTTTCGTCGTGCTTCGTCAAGATAGGTGCTCGGGATTCTGGCAAGACGAAACTCCTCTTCCTGAACTGAGGCCCTGTCCATGGGTACCGGGCTGCACAGCCAAAAGAGCGTGTACAGCATCGTCAGCAGCACCTCGGGCACTCCGAGCGCAGTTTCTGAAAAAAAAACTGTTGACCCCGTTCTTGCTTAACGGGCTTTGTCGGGGGAGAACCCGTTTCAAGGAGGTGATAAGGAGACGCCGCATGAGTTTGGCGTTCTGAAGGGCCGCTGAGCCCTGCGCGCCCAGAATCAGGGAGCTGACGTTGTTCACGATGTTACCTGCCGAAACAGGACAGGGGTTGCAACATGTTGCAACACCTCAGGCTGAAAGCCTGCAAGCACAGCAGGTCATGCACCAAACATGGCCCCAAGACCCTCAATTTTGAACTTCAGGCACCTAGAAGCGAGTAGAAAAGATCTTGCGCGGATTTCACGGTGTCGGCGCTCACCTCCTGTCCAAGGGGTTTACAGCGAGCAAGACTAAGTTTTCTGGCGTGATGCCGCTTGTCAGCTTCCGAAGCACGCAGCTCGAGTTTGCACCAAACTGCATCCCTTCCTGCAACCGTGAAAAAAAGCGCCCCACACTCAAAACAGCCAGCTGCAAGCTGCGTGTGACCTGGTACTGCTTCTTGAAGCTCTCCGGAACTTTGCTGAAGAGCGAGAAGAGATCTCGTGTTAGCTGATCCGCCCCCTGGAGTACAGGACACTACGAGGGCAGGGTACAGTACAAGGCATCATGTACGGTAAGCGCTTGCTCTGGTGGGGCAGGCAACCTGACAAACCCTAAGAATCTGATACAAGAGTGGAGCATATCCAACGAGTAGCAACTTCACAAGCGATACTTAGTAGCAAGTGTTGTTTCGGGATCTTTAAAAAAAGTGCAGTGATCACAGATGCGACTGCATGATGTGGCCAGCTGGTCAGCAGTGCAGTTGCGGCCACAAGCGAAGAACGGCACGGGGTGAGGCCTTTTGGTACACATCCCAGTGATCCTGCATGTGTCTGGCGGACTCCATGATGAGGAGCCCAAACACAGACAGCCTCAGATTCTGCGGCCAGCTCCGGCTAATACACGTCGGGTCTTGAACAAGTGTCAGTGTCAGTGCAATGCAGCCCATGATCCCCAGCGCCCTGGAGGGCATCAAATTGGCTCTCAGCTGGCTCTCAAGAGCGACAGGAGGAGTGGAATTGAGTGGATTGAGTGTTCAAACGGAGATCTTCCACGTGAGCACCAATCGTAAGCCTCGGGCAGTGCTAGCATGCCCATGGACGCCATCCTCAGCCAAGTCAACCAGGTGGTAAAATCAGTCATCCACAGTGCCGCTAGAGAAATCTGAAATCCAAGACTGAGGCCATCGGTTTGGGCTGTTTGGGGTTGAGGGCTCATTTCTTGGCAATAGTATGCACTTTGCCTGTGATCTGTGCAGGACATCACGGGATTCGGCATGGCTATTATTGATGCAGGAAGATGCTGTGTGGTTCATTTAATAAACATCAACATAAGAAGTTGTGCCGTAATCCGTGCTTGCAAAATTAGTGAAACATTCACTACAGGGCTCGGTGTCGTATTACTGTCGTAATCGGAGATCCATGCCAGAGCAGCATACCTTTTTCCGCTCGCAGAACCCGCGCTGGGACGCCCCGTGGGCGGGGAAGTAGGCACGCAACCACGCGCGACTGCCTGGAATGTTCGCAGCTTGCAAAACTCTGTCAACATTTCAGTCCCCTGAGCGAATGATTCAATAGGGCCCCTCTGAAGTCAGCGCACAAGCGCAGCCGTGTGTTCGAGTTCGCTCTTTCATGATTGTAGGACAGTAGGACAGTCGATTCAACCTTCACCTCTTCAATTCTCCAACTGCAGACGCTTAGTTCTGAATCGGTTGCCTGTGCCTATCATGCCCAAAAATCCTCCTTACAACGAGTACCCAAACAAGGACACATGCCCGTATCACTTCCAGATCACATCCTACTCCACCTTGCTCTGCATCTTTGAAGCCGGCGCAGACCCCTAAGCCCTTAGTGCTCTCTAAAACTCAACTGCAGCAGATTCTTGCTTTTGAAGTTGTGTGTGTATATGTATATATATATATATGTATATTTGTATATGCATAAATAAGTAGGTAAATACACAAACACACAAACACACAAACACACACATACAAACAAGCATACATACATACATACGTACATACATACATACATACATGGTCTTCATACAAACATACCTACATACTTACATACGCACATGTTGTATACCCGTTATACAGCAAATAAAGAAATACACTTAGGTGTGCGACATACATACATATGCATACATATGAGCTGTATATATATATATATACCATATAAGATCTAGATTATTGTATTATAGAGAATCTAGATATCATTATCTTGAATTTAAGGCGATACTAGATACCAGTCTCAATATCACATGTAATCATGTTATCATACGTCATCATCATACATCATATCAGGTAGAAGGTCGCTAAACTCAAAACCCAAAACCATAACCCCTAGTATTGCAATGCCACGGCACCACAAGGCGCACGGCAGCCCAGTAGCTACCTCCATCATCGTGCCCAGGTGCCGCAGCAACTCCAGCGCGGTTTAAGGTAGGGGTTTAGGTTTTCGAGGTTTCAGAAGTTCAGGGTATCTGGGGTCTAGGGTTTCAGAGTCTAGTTCAGGATTTGGGGACTTTGGGGCTGAATGGTTTAGGGGGGCTTTGGGTTTAGGGCCTTTAAGCTTTTATGGGAGGTGCTCAAGATTCTCTTGTAGCCTTTGCAAGGTTCAATCCACCGACGCCCACATTAAACCCGCCGCACAAGTTCCATGCTCCAGACTTACGAGCCTGAGCCTCAGACTGGGCACAGTTTCCACCGAATTGAATCATCACCACCGTTCTATATGTAAGCACGAGGGGAACATGAGCTGTGAAGACGTGGCTTCTACGAAGCGTAAGTAAACCTGCTCGCGCAAGGCTTCAGCTTCTGCACATGCTACGCTCTCCACAATCGAAACCTTCGCAAAACACGGGGGAGGAAAAGCGTTTCATAGAAAGACAAACCGGCGCAAACCTGCATGAACAAATCCTATACTCCAAGCGGTCACGGCAAGGTCAAATTGAAAATTCGCGCACGTTCTCTACTACTAAGGCATTTGGCTTCATTTACCATTAACGGTAGTCAAACCCTCTGTTTCTGGAGGCCTCACGCTGCGCACAGATCTCCCCAGCGCCGCTGGCGGCAACACCGTCGGCGCTGAAGACAAGCAGCCGAGGGCCTCTTGCCAAGATGGAGTCTTGAAAGGGGGGCTTTGAAGCTTCGGGGTAGGGGTTTCAAGATTTCCGGTGGTTTGGGTGTAAGGGTAGATAGAGGGTCTTTGGGTTTAGGCATAACTAACTCAATTCTGCTGACTATGCAGTTGATGCACAATGCGCCCAGCAAGACGTTCTCAGGGAAATGTTAGCATGTAAACATGTACGTCGATACCGTTCCTGGCAGTTACATGACGGAACGCATGTATTACACACGAAAACATGCAGGCGAGACGTGGGATGGATGGGGTGAACGTGGATCTATTTCTAGATCCATGGACTGAAACATCCCTTCCCATTCAGACGACTGCACCTTCAACCCCCTAATTCTCCCCCCACACAATCTGCTAAACAATTCCTCGACTCGGCCCCAAACCCTTGCGAAGACCCAAAGCGCAAGCGAGGTGCAGAGAGCCCTTGGCCCTGAAGCCACAAACACATCTTGCAGCTGCCTCCGTGAGCTCCAACCTCTGGTGGCTTGGGCTTGGGGTTTAGGGTTAAGGCCCTGGGCCTTAGGCTTTTGAACTCAGGGCTAAACCTTCTGAGCGCTGTAAAACCCTGAAGCCCTAAAAAGCTTTTGCCTCCGAAATCCTCAGGCCGCGGCTGTCGCGCAGCTGCGCAGAGGGCGCCCAGGTGTGAGGCGCCGTGAGAGGTGCCAGATAGACCTCCCCTGGGCGGAGGTCAGCAAAATGGAGAGACTGAAGGAGGGGCTACATGTTCTTCAAAGGTTATGACTCCTTTCAGTTCGGAGGTTTGGGAGGATCCACGGCTCGAAGTGACCGCACGTGAACCCCTGAACCCATAACCACCTCCAAACCAAAACACTACAAACCAGGACCGGATGACCGGCTCAACTCCCTGCAAGACCTCCCCCAACTCCCTGAACAAGGCTTTATGGTAGGGTCTTTGGAAACGGGAAAAGACAAGCCTCAGTTCAGGCGCCCAAGGTTTAGGGGGTCTCGGAGGGTTTAAAGTTCGAAGAAGCTTTTTTGGCTCCAAGGAGCCGCCACGCAGCATGACCGCACTGCCCGGCCTAGGCCAGATGTCGCCTGCATCCCAGGTCTTGGCTTGAAGGTGCTGGTTTCAGTGCTTTGGCTATTCGGGGTTTTGGGATTTTGGGTTTATCGTTTAGGGGCAGTAACATGCTAATTAAACCGTCATGGCAAGAAGAGAACGGAAGAGCACGATGCTTCAAGCTGAGGGACCCAAAAGCCCAGCAGCCCAGGCCTGTCTAGTGTGGGAGAATCTCCCCATGTATATCCTCGGAAATAGAAAAGTCGATAGGTCCTCTGAGGACAATCAGGGGACTACAAAAATTCCCCCCAAGGGCCTACCGAGTCATGAAATGATTTTACACAGAGACGGAACAGAACGCTAAGCCCTCAAGTCCCTAAAGCATCGCGCTCCTACCATGGCGGCCAAGCACCTGCATGTGCAGACGGCGCCGCCGAAGCGTCAAACGCGGCCATGTGGCCATCAAAACCATTCTCGTCACCTTGGTCTCAGACTCGGCAAGGGGGTTTTATAGGGTTTATAGGGTTTAGGCCTTAGGGGTGGAGGAGCTTGTGACCAAAAGCGATCTAGCAGTTGGTGCGAAGGGAGATGCCAGGTTTCTAGCTTCAACTCGTTCCCTGGGCTCGGAGGCAGAAGAAGCCCTTTGGCCCTTTGGGGCCTCGTGGGCTGGACTGCGGCATCTTGTGGAGGGAGGGAATGTTATGACCTCTGGGTGTGAGCTGAGCTTCTGCCACGACCTTCGGGGGCTTCAGCCGTCGCAAGCTCGCGCGCCTGCATCGTACCTGAGCTGTCGCCGCACTTTGGCCTACTTATGGCCTGTGTAGATGGCTACGTAAGCCTGAACTTGTACGGAGAAGGAGGGATGCTTCGGCCACCATCTGCGCTTGCAGCCTAAGTGGCACTCGATGAAATCCAAACGAACCTGCAGCAGTCACATGTTCGGCGACATGGCAATGCCAAAATCTTGCCAGGAGAGGCTCGCAAAGCAGCCCACAGCGACGAAACCTCATCCCACAGCCGGTGACAGAGGACTGTGCCTTTTTGTAGCTCTGCAGAACCTTTATGATACCTGTTCCCAGAAATCTGAAGCCCGCCTCCCAAGCATCATCTAAGAAGCGGCTGCCGCCCGCATGTGCCCGATCCCCAGCAGCATCCTCAGGTTCGAGTGAGATGTCGAATAGTTCTTGCTTGTTATCGCCCTCGACAACCTTTGATCGCCCTCTACAACCCTTGAAGAGAATTTTGTAGGCACCCTGTAATTCCAGCAACTACGAAGAACCAGTTAGCCAATCCAGAGGACAAAGAGATCCTGGCTTCAAAACTGTTGGCGACGCTCGAGTGTGACAAGTTGATGCTTCAATGCCTTCGTTGGTGCAGTCTAACCTTCAAGTGCGACGCACTTCGAGTCACCCTCCATACACTCTCGCCCCCCCCCCCCCCTCCCCAATCACACACTAGTGGCATCTTTCCTGCAGCTGGCAACATCAATGTAACATCAACCTCAACGTTCGGAACATGTAGCCCTCTGAAGGCGTCAGCGCCCAACTGCTTAACAGGTACACCCCGAACCCTCAAATCCCTCAACTAAAAGCCCCTCAAACCCCAAACACACAAAAGCTGACAAGTATGCCTTCAAGCCCAGCCTAAAGAAGCACCCTAATCCCTCAAACCCCAAACCCTAAACCCTAAACTTGTGAAAACCCGCCCCTGCTGAAACCTAAACCTCTGAACCCAACCTCCGCCAGCCGCGCCCCGCCCAGCACCAGCAGCGAGCGCCCACCACTTCCAGGAGGGGGGAAGGCCAGGAGCCTTCAGCTCCGAGGGTTTAGGTTTTTAAGGTTTAAGGTTTAGGGTCTAGGAACTAGGGTCTAGGGTCTAGGGTCTAGGGTTTAGGGTTTAGGGTTTAGGGTAGGGTTTAGGGTTTAGGGTTTAGGGTTTAGAGTTTAGAGATTAGTTTAGAAGAGCTTGGGGAACTGTTCGGGTTCAACCTAACATAGGGTTCCTCGAACCCAAGGTTCTAAGATGTGGATGGTAGCAGAAAGAAGGAGGAGCTACGAAAGCACAACGTCCTTTCTGTGGAGCGCCAGGGAGCGGCGCGCTACGTGGCTCCCAGTCCTTCTGCTGGCGCTTGCTGGGCAGGAGAGCTTAGGTGTACCGGCATCTTCTAGTACCTGTTTAATGGAGATACATAATCGAGAAGCTAGCTGTAGCGTGGCTCTGGTGATGTGCCCATGGACTTCGATGGAGAGCACACAACTTGTGGAAGAAAAACCCCGACCCTAAAGCAGGGAGAGGAGGAAAGCCGGAGAGGAGGAAAGCTGTGAACATGATTGGGAGCGAGGTTCGGGTGTCGCGACGCTGTTCCAGGTGGAGCCAGCGTCGGCGGAGATCCAGAGATCTCGTTCAACTCGGAGTCCTACTCCTGGGACAATGCCTGAGAAGACCGGTGATAGTTGCATGTGCCTTGTTGTTTTGGTGGAGTGTGATAAGTACAAGGAGCACGGTCGGTTCAGCATCACTATCCTATAGCAGTCCTAGCAGCTCGTGCTCAAGACGTACACTTGGGGCTCCGATCGTTTTCGAGTTTGCATGGGCTGAGGGCTGCCGTTTGACCCCGGATCCGCCTCCGAGCACGAGCACTTGCTCGTACTTGGTCGGGACCACACTGAGTCCTGATGCTGCAGGCTGGGACTTGAAGAATGAGGTAAAGCACTGAACCCTCAACCCTCAACCCGAGCTGAGTTGCCCGTTGCAGAATTAAATCGCCGCCACATCTCGCACATGGGCACACCACAAAGAAACACCACAGCGTAGACCATGACTTAGAGTCCCCAAAAACGAGGTCCTGGATCCAAGCGCCCACCCCAGGGAACACGGCGGCACATGCAGTACCTCGAGTTTAGAGTTTAGGGTTCAGGGTTAGGGCTTAGGAACCCAGCACACCCTCAAACCCCCAAAGCCCTGAAGCCCGAGGACTTATTTCCGGAAGCTGGTTGCTTTGCGGTTTCAGCAACAGATGTTGAGGCGTAAGGTTTGGCGGAGCATTTGTTGGTGAGCTTGTTGCTGAGCCACATGGATGTCGAGTGGATGTCTTCCGGCTTCTAAGCAAAGAGGTAGCACATCCCAAGCAAAGTCCCGTCAGAAAAGGCTCAGAATTCGTAATCGTAGCGAAGAGATTGCCAAGGCTGCGAAATGCGCATTTTCACGCAACCATAAACCTCCCTGACCTGACGCTTCCTTACACTCCCTGCGGTTTGAACAACTCCTGGAACAACACTTCCAGCCACAGGGTTTGAGGGTCTTAACCCCCAAGCCCCAAACTCAAAAGGTAAGCCCGAAACCCTGAAGCCCGAAGCCTAATCGTCACCAACCTTGCTTGTTCTATAGAAGGCCCCGAACCAAAGGCCAGGTGGCACCTTTCCATGAAGCCTCTGAAAAACAAATTCCTGCTTGAAGATGGTTTTAAGACCCGGAACCCCAATAACAACAATCTATCACCGATTAATCCGGGACATTACAACTAACCAGCCTATATCGGAATATATTAAAATTGTATGCTATATGTTAAAAGTATTATACTGCGTTGTATACAACAACATAATGGAATGCACGCATAAAATTCCTACATATATATATATATATATAGATTTACATATATATATATATATATATATATATTTATTTATTTATTTATATAATGTAATATATATATATATTATGACAGTTCTTATATCATCATACTTTACAGGACATGACATGCCCTGGGGGTTCGAGTTGCCAGGTACGGCCGCCATCCTCCGAGGCCCAGAAGTCCTTCGCAGGCTGTGTTAGGCTTCATTGAGGGGGGGGGGGGGGGGGGGTTTTAGGGTTCAGGGTTTAGGGTTTAGGGTTTCCGGTTTCGGGTTTAGGGTGGGGGGGGGGGGGGTTTTCATATGCTTTGCCCCCTTTTTTTGATTTAGTGGTTTTGGTTGTTTAGAAGTTCTTTTTTGGGGGCTTTTATCTGGGGTTTCATAGGGGGGGGGGGGGGGGGGGGGGGGGGGTTATCGGAGGGAGTATAAGGGCTTTGTGGGGCTATGGGACTTATGTGGTTTATACGGTTTAGGTTTCGAAATTTAGGTGATTACTCAGCCGAGCGGTGTGCTGTGCTACAAACGAATGTTGTCTCCAGTCTAGCGTGGAACAACAAAGACATAGACATAGAGCTGATGACGGCTGGAAGGTAAGCTCGATCAAACAAAACATTTCGTGACAGAGCATGATAAGAAGTACACTGCATGATACGGTGCGTCGTGAAGTATACATTCTCGAGACCTCTGGGCAGAAAGCGCCCTGGCCGCCCGTCACCTTAGCAGAGTCTTCAGCTTTCAAGTCTTTCAAGCATCCGTCTCAAAAACATGGGGGGTGGGGGGGGGGGGGGTCGGGGGGTGCGAACCTAAAACCCTGAACCCTCAACCCAAATGCTTGCATGCTCTTGCGACGCCAACGAAGTGCTTCAGGGAGCAACTGGAACGGAGAACTGAGCCTCACATAATATACCACATACGAGATATAATTACATATGTATATATAAGTACATAATTGAATATAGGTTTCTACATGTTCAAGGAATTTACATGGGCATTGGTACTCGTTTTGGCTGCGATGGGTTCATAATGGTTCATAGAGAAGCAGAGAAGCCTTGGGGCACCCAAGAACATGAAACACTAACGAGGGCGCCACTGGGGGTCCTAGATGGAGTTGCAAGCTGGCGGCGTACAGCGCCCTTGCTGCTCCCCCCTTGGCGCCGAGAACACCTGCGGCGGCGAAGCGCGAGCGGCCAGGAAACTTGGAGAGCATCAGCTGCCCATCCTTGGATGTTATGTTAGGGGGTTCAGAGTTTCGGCCTTGGGGGGGCCAGGGGGTTCAGAGTGGTTCAGAGTCTGGGCTTTGGGGGACTTCGGGTTGCAGGGTGTAGATTGTAAAGACTCTTCTGTTTCTGAGGGGGGGGAGCAAGCTGCTGCGTTTCTGATGATTTGCGATGATAACTACTACACCCTGTCCTGCACACTTCTTCTTGGAAGCACCATGTCCCATCATGTGCGGCTTCAATCCTGCGTGAACCATCTTTCGAAGCTAGAAGGACGGCGACACCCAAAGTTTTACACTCCCAATACCAGAAGGCCGTAAACACCCAAACTCCTTTCGAAACCCGAATCATCCCGATAAACCTGTAAAGGTTCGACTAGGCACTCCAAACCCTTAAAAGGCATATTCAACCTCCACTTCACTTCATTTCACAACCTTAAGGAATTTTCCCAGCGGCAAGTGGGTCGCGGCGCCCCTCCTGGTGCTCCGAAACTTCTGACCAGGCCCAATCCGTCACCCCACCTGCGACGAGGAGCTCCCTTTGTTCGGCTTCTCCCCCCAAAAAAAAACTGAACCCTAAAGCCCAAAGGCCGCAAACGGAGCGACTACACCGAAAGAAACAGGTCTTGCCTTTCAGGGGCTTCGTCGTTAGACTTTCGGAGTGTATAGAGTCGAAGGACCAGAATGACGGTTTGGTGTAAGGTTCATCCCAGCTGCCCAACACGAAGCGACGACACATTTTGCTTCTCCGGGGTTCTTGAGTCTCTTGTTGAGCATTCCTAAATAGGAACCTCTTGAACCCTTTGACCTTAGTCGGAAGCACAAACCTCCACAGCAGCCTATAGGGGATCCTAGGGGAGCGCCCTGAACGTACCTGTAGTTGCCAAGGAGGCCTATGGCGTCACTTTTGCTGCAAGGCCGCCGACGTTACACAGCCGCGCGCACCAAACATCGTTGAGGTGGATGCGGCCATTGCCTCAGGTTCTCGTCAGGCGGTTTGCGTATTGTGTCATGCCCCTGACCTCAATGTATTCGCCTGTCTCCTCAAAATAGAAGAGGGTACGCAGCAAGTACTGTGGATTTTTGGGGGACAAAGCCAAGCCAACTTAAATTTTGAAGCCAACTGATCCTCTGAGCCCAAGCTGCTACCGCCCAAGAGGAAGAAGGTGTCTCCAGAGGAGAGGGCGACAGCAGCATAGTGATGCCGAGGAAAGAATGCACAGCCGGGCAGCTCCTCTTGCAAGCAGCGAATTCGTCTTGAAAGGATCGTTGGAGTACTGCTACGTTAGGTTTCATAGGGTTCTCGGGCTTTTTGGGGTTGTGTGTGGAAGGGCTAACTTTTTTCTTGCGAGGCTCGCTCGAGACCACGTGAAGGGTGAGGCACATATAAGTGTGTGAAACCCTGTGGGGCCATCGGCCAGAACAACGCCGACCCGAGTCCATGCTGACTTCCTCGGGTCTAAAGAACAAAACATCTGCCCCAAGCCAGAAGCCCGGCCCTAAGCCCTCAACCCTAAACACCCTGAACCCTCGCCCCCATACACCCGAAACCTCGTCCTCCCCAAAGCCCCAGCCCCACCTGCAGCGGAGCCAAGAAGAGGCCTTGGCCGAGGCGCCGCCCCTCCGCGGGCCGCTGCGGCGTTGGCGCGGCAAGGGGCCCTGCGTCGAGTCGGCTTTTAGGGGTGTGGGTCTGGGGTCCGGTGCTTAAGGTTCAGGGAGGAAGTTTAAGAGGTTTCGGGGCTTCATAACTTCGAGTTTTTAGGTGCTGTTGGCAGGGGTCTGGGGCTTGCATAGGAAGGGGTTTTGGGGTGCAGGGCCTGGCATCGTGGCACATCAGCAGCTGCGCAGCAGCAGGCAAACGACCATCAGCTGCCAAGTGGATCTCCGACGCGTAAGGAAGCGCAAGCTATTAGGATGAAAACTACCCCAACAAAATGCCAAAGAAAGGCTACTTCCGGGATGCTGAGTTACATGCTGCGATCCCGCTCAAAGGGACTCAATGCACCCAATACCTACCTCTAAGGCCAAAATAAGACATACTTGGTGTGTACGTAGATCTTTGCTCAGTTGATTCATCATTTTTTTAGTTTCTTTTTATTATGTATGCGTATTTTCCATTTGCACATCTATGAATCTATGCGCAAACACCTATCTGCAATCTAGCTTACGACTTGCTTTTGCTCTGGCTCTTCGCCCGGAACTGCTTTGGTTCCTCGAACTGCTGCAGGCTCCTGCCCTCCCACTTATCTAAGGGAGGGTTGCAAGCTCCCGGTCATAGCAACCGCGGCAGAAAAAACACGACCCCCCCCCCCTCCCGCACAACATCCGTAAGACACTCCTGTGGGAAACAACGTAAGTTTAGGCCTCAAGGGATCTTTGACCCAAGGTCATTCTATGCCAAAGCCAGGTTTTGCGGGCAGCTACGCATCGTGTAAGGGCCTCGGGGTAATGACCTCCAAAGCTAGTACGTTGTGGGCCCGTGGTGGGCTGACTTTGTTTGGTGTCGTATCGGTTGAGGGTTTTTAGGTTCTATGACACAAGGCGCAAAGCACGAGGGCATGTCCGCGTTGGCCCTTCTGAAGCCCTCAAAATTCCTGAGCTCTAAAACCCCAGTAAGGGAGGCATGAAAAATCTCAAGGGTCTATCTTTAAGTCCTGGACCCCCAAAGCCCGTTCGCTGGTCTTCGTGCCGGAAGCGCTCTGGGCTCCCGGCAGCACAGCTAGGCCTCTGGCCAGGGCACGCCGCAAGGAGGGTCGGCCTGGCTCCAGCCCGCCGTCACTCGTGGATGCAGTATGTAGCAGTCGGAAGCTGGCGACGGAAGCCACCCCATCCCACCTCCAAGGAATAGCGAAGTCAAAGGAGCTTGAGAAAATTCGGTAGTGGGAGGGGCACCTCCATCTGCATGGGCCTCCCAGTCCTCCTCGTCCACATCTTGGCAACCTGAAGGCTGGCAGACCCGGTTTTGAAAGAGGCCCTTTTGCCGTTTTCCTAGGATCCCATGTAGCCCATGCAAAACTAGCCAACTCCCACTCTTGAGGGCGGCACAAAACCTCGGACTGGGAGTGACATGGGCCATATGGGCGTGTCCCAGAACCAAGACAAGTACACCGAGAGTCGCAGGCCAGGTGGAACCAGCACGTACGAAGGAAGGACAACTACGGGGCAGAGGCGCGCCCAGAAAACAAGTCAACGAAGGGCAGAGTCTCAGATCAAGAGCTCCCATAGATGTATGTATGTTTGTTTGTATGTATGTATGCATGTATATGCCCTCTGCATTTTTTCGTACTCTGACTCACGCCAGAACTGGGCTTTGGTGCTACGGGCCTACAAGCCGAAACCGCAAGAGAACCCAGTTCAGCATCGTGCCCTGCCAACAGCCCTGGCTGCAGCCAAAGGAGCTTTCGCGAATGCTGCGCTGGCCTCGCGAGTCATCAGGCAGGACCTCCAGGTATTTAGGGAAGGCTTGCCAGAGACTGACAAAGCTGGAGGATGAGACCGTGCGAACACCACGAAAAAGTAAAAACTAAGCAGTCGCCGATGTGGTGTGGCCACCTCTGTGACGGAAGGCTAAGATTGGATGCGTGGGGCATTGGAAACCGCAAAGGCTGCTTTTTGCGAGCAGAATGCAAAATCTGAGGGCTTGGGGTTGGGGCTTTTACGGGCGTAGTGACAATGGATATAACAAGCACTGAGCAAGTTATACGTATGTCCCGCAGAGTGGCAGCAGGAACTCTCACAACCCGAAAAACTGTAACCCTAAGCTGCCTCCGGCAACATGGGCGAGCTCTCGCTCCTATCGCTGCCACGCTCGATCATTGAGTCGAGCTCACCTGTTGCTGTGGGGTGGGGGGGGGGGGGCTCATGACTACCATGACTAGACAAGATCATGCACTCGTATGTATGGAGCCGTGCGCTCAAGCTCTTCCGGCTGTGACTTGGGCCCTTGAAAGAAGTATCACCGACACCCATATACTCTCAGCCCTATAATAATTTTATTAATAATAACAATACCAATAAGAATAACATACTACTAATAAGAAGGAGAATCATCATCATCATCATCATCATCATCATCATCCCGTAAGCCCTAGAAACTCTGCAGAATCCACACTCCCGTCAGGCCCGGGCCGTCCATGCCATCGAACTCATCCTCCGAGTCGTGCCCTTTGGCGCAGGGCAGCCGCACAGCCTTAGGCCTGGGGGCCAGAAGCTGCTGAAAGCTGGGTAATGTAGGGGCCTTAAGAATTTTGAATGGGGTTTTGGGGGTAATTCTAGTATAATTTAAGGGGACCAAAATAAGAGAGTACTATCAGTAATTATTATTCCGACCCCTAGAGTAACCCCTCAAAAGCCCCTAAACCCTAAACCCCAATGAGCCGGAACGAAAACCCGGATTTGACCTTAAAGGGCTTTGTTGGAGTTAGGGTTTACATGGATGTACCGAAGGGCCCCAAGGAGAGCAGAGTTCTGTTTTTGGAACCTTGGGATCGTCAATGCCAGGACCCATTGAGCCTATCGACGACTCTCAGATGTGTCGTCAAGTATATAGCTATATCTCCTAAAGAGATAGATGTATACTATGATATCTAGAATATCTCTACTTAAAGCAGGTCATCACGAGTCGCATGGCGGTTCCGTGACATGCTGAGCATCCAAGCAGGTCTGAGCGCAGGCCGGGAAACGCCACCGCCAACCTTGCTGCGAGCAAGCTATGGTCGGTGCCCCAAATGGGCAAGTACCCGAGTGCGAACCTTATCGTTTTGTACACTCCTTCTTATTTTACAGGGTAAGCGATGTTTCCGAGAGCTGGCTGGTTTTGTATTGCTCTGTAGTACAAGCTTTGAAGGCATGATATTGAGATAATGAGCGTAGGGGTGGGTGGGAGGGAGAGGGGGTGGGGGGGATGGTAAACATGAAGAGTTAAGCCCATGTAACGAAGGACACCAGAACACAAGGGGTTCAGGGATTTTAGTGGGAAGCTCCCAGACCATCGTGGGTGATTGGGCTACTGAGTACTGTCGCTACAGGGTGTGATCGATCTGTAGTCAGGGGGCCAAGGCAAGACCCAGGCAAATGTCAACTCAATTACTTCCGTTCGCGAGGTCACTGAATGTTGATCATTTGCCGAACTTCAGAACCATGTCGTGAGGGTGTACAAACAGTGGGATGGTGTTGAAAGATGGTCGGAGGCGGACTTTGACATTGCAATGTTAACGAAACCTCCGAGCCAAAGCTCCATCAAGTACTCTATTTGGCCGTCAAAGTGCTTGTACAGCTCCCAACATAACAGCGAAAGAAGGCAAATGGGGGGTTTCCGAAGTTAGGGGTCCTTTTTAGAAGGGAATCCTACTATTTGGGGGTCTATGTTCGGGGTCCCTTACCTTCGGAAGCCCCCAAATCACCTTCTTCCTTGAGCACTACTCGGGCGAAGGCATCAGCTCCAGACGAAGCTCGATGCCGTCCACGACAGGCTTCCAGGCCTCGGCAGTTCATGATGCGACACACCATGTAAACCCTAGAAACATTACTATGAGCCATTATGATTCCGACTATGCATCCTATGACACCGCATGCTTGCGCAGGTAGGAAATTGAGGTTTGGGCCATTGAGGCTTTGGGTTACAGTCAGGGAACTGGGCCCTATGTGATTTGAGGGACGAAAGGATGAACATCTTCACAGGAGGCTCTTAACATGTGGGAGGCGCTTCTATCCTGGTGGCTCAGTTTAATCAACCTACAGAACCCGATACCCTTCTAACTCTTGAAGCCCTGAACCCCCAAACCTCGGCGGGCAAAGCTTGGGCGACCCGGCCATGACCAGAAAAAGAGCCCAAAGGAAGGGCTCCAAGATGTAGCGCAGCTCTACCAGGATCCTTCCGAAGGCTGTTCGGCTCGGGGATTTTGGAGCTTCGAGGTTTAGAGCTTAGGGGTTTCAGGGTTCAGCGGGACAAGCTCAGGGATTTCAGGGTGGAAGTGGGAATAACCGACACAGATTGCAAGAAGTCCTTCTTCCTTGGCCCAAGGTCTTCTAGGACCCCCCCGTCCGCTCTGTGGGACTTTATCGAAACTATTGGGCTCGTTTTGATACCCTAAACTCGAAGGAGTGCGAGACCCACATAAACCAAGATCCATGCCAGGGTGAACCGAAAGACGGGACTGGACAACTTCGGTTCAGCGTGCAGTACGAGTCCCCCTTAAGACACAGTTCGCAGTACCGGTACTACTATACTATTCTGTTGATAGGGCCCTGTTATTTTCCCCAAAATAAACACGCCATTGCTAGTCTAGACAAAAGCGAAGAGATGGCACCTTTGCAGGCTCTCCCGCCCGACAAAATATACATAAACAAATACAAATATCCGTATGTGTATGAATAAATATATATATATATATACATACCATTATATCAGCAAACCTTAAACAAACGAGAATGTGTGTGTGTCTGGTTTACAAGATGGCTTCCTCTT
Source organism: Symbiodinium natans (assembly GCA_905221605.1). Lineage (NCBI taxonomy): Eukaryota > Dinophyceae > Suessiales > Symbiodiniaceae > Symbiodinium > Symbiodinium natans. The sequence continues at coordinate 162,178 of CAJNDS010001002.1, forward strand.
CCTGCTAACTTCATTTAACTCCCTAACCAGCTCTCCCAGACAAGCGAAACACCCGGAGCCTCATGGAGCAGTAGGCGCCGATGATGCAAAGAACCACGAAGCCCACGCGCTCCCGGAAGACCTCTGAACAGAAAAAGCAAGCCTTGAGGGGCTTAGGGGCGTGAATGTGCCGGTTTGAAGGATTTAGGTGTTTAAAATTTCGGCTTGCTTCTGAAAGGGTCGCTCTTACCTCATGCTCTTGCTCCGTGTCTTGCAGGGTTGTCTTTGTTAAGCATGTTGATATAAAGTTTAGCGCCGCTACCAATTGTAGCAGGATTAGGGCGTGTGAGGCGAAACCACCTCCAAGAACAGAAAAGCTACCAAAACCCATCCGGATTGTATTGTGGAAGATCAGCGCCTACCCAAATGCGCAAGCCCCACTCCGATGCGGGCGCCTTGGTTTGCAACAGGCAAGCCCAGACTACAAGAAGCGTATCGACTGGCCCCACTCCCCCCCTCCACCAGGTGGTGGTGGCGTGATTTGCAGTGGTCGGCCTATAAGTGTATGACCACCCTACCGAAGGAACCCCTACTGAAACGAGCCTGGCCCTCTGTGCGCGCCATGACAACCTGCCGCCGCAGAATGGCAAAGTGTTTCAGGTAGTTGTCAAAGATCATATTCTTCGGTTTCCCAGTCGGATGCTTTGGGCACCATATTCGTGGGTACACGAATAGGATGACATAAGCTACAGCAAAGCTACAGCTCCAGACCCAAACAGCGGTGCCTTTCAGAGCACCTCAGCATGCCCTGACTCGTAGCACTGCTAGTTGCGAGCTCCAAAACCTGGCTCCAAAACCTGGAGCCCAAACCTGAACCATCCGTATGATATGTGTATACGTGCATGTATATAAATATACAACCTATTTGTGTATACTCTTATGTTATATTACATAGCAGCATATTCTATCGACAGATTATTCTATACAGCACTGCATGTGTTTGGTTGCTTTATGACACGCATTTCATCTGACCCGGCCTGCATTGGAGTGCCCGCACCAGCTGGAAGGCCCACTGAGGCCTCCGACTTCGCTGTGCAGTGCTTGTAGGGTTTACAGGCTTGCGCAGCGGATTTACATGGCTCATAGGATTCAAAGGGTTTAAGGTCGGGATTTGGCTTCAAGCGAAGAATTGAGAATTCACAAACATCACCAGAATTGCTGGCACCTTGGCGTCGTCTCCCCAGAAAGTTGCCCAGGACGCTCCTCGAAAGCATCAGCCGCAATCACGCGTTTCAAACCACTTAGGGCTTAGGGCTTCTAGGGGATGAGGGCTTGGCTTTCAATGCACGGCTTAGGACTTTGCAGTTTTGCGTAGGCTTATGCAAAGGCGAACGTCGGGATCGCTGATCCAGACCAATCCTAAACCCTCCACGCCGATCCCTGAATCGACCCCGAGCCCCCTCTCAACCCTGAACCGCCCTAAGTTTCCTGAGCCCCGAACAGTTCTCCCTAATATCGACTGGCTGCCCCGAGCCCTCAGTGCTCCCTTCAACCCAACAGCCACTGGTGCCGTGATAGGGCTTCGGAAGGGATTTAGAACGGCTTCCTGACCTAATGGGTGAACTGCGGATAAGGTATATGATACCCTTGGGAACTATGAAATCATCCATTAAGCGCCTAGCTGCTAAAGCCACCACACCTTACAGTGCACCCCAAAACCTACAGCCCCTAAACCCCGGTGCTCGGGCCTTCGCCCGTGGTCTCGGCAAATGGCTTGCCAGGCCTAGGTTGAAGTTAGGGAGAAGAGCATAGGGCTTAGGGTTTACCTGCACCCTCCCAAAAACCCCTGATGATCAAAGCGCCTCAGATACTTGGGCTGTCTGGGAGGGGGGCGGGTGGAGCAGGGGGGAAGTGGCTGTGAGGGTTTCGGGGCTGGGGTTTAGGGTTCAGGGTTTAGGGTTCAGGGCTTAGGGTTTACTATCAACTCTGGGCCCACAGCCTGTGCAGCCACGTCGCCATGTTCGAGGCACGAGCTGATGCTACAATCCCATGCCCCAACCGCTCAGGGTTTATGGTTTAGGGTTTTGGGGTTTTGGGGTTTTTAGGGCTTAGGGTTTTCGGGTTTTAGGGCTTTGGGGTTTTAGGGTCTAGGGTATAGGGTTTCGAGCTACAGCTGCGTGCACCTACGCTTGGGGTAAAGAAGGCTTCGGCCAGCGTGTGGAGCTTGGGATTACGATGATGATGATGATGATGATGATGATGATGATGATGATGATGATGATGATGATCTTGTATTCTAACTGTTTTCGTCTTGGTTCTCGTGCTGAGATCATTCTTCAAATTGAGACTATTCTTGCTCGGATTATTCCGAATTCTATGAAGCCATCATTGTCGGGTGGTTTCCCTGTACGTCACGAACACCAAAGCCAACCCAGCCCTTCTGCATTTTAAGAGCCTCGTGACTGCGAGTCAACTCAGGGCAATGCGCGCACACCCACACATGCCAAGCTCAGAGACGTTGCAGCACCACGCAACATGTCAACCTCTGCGACTCTCCGAAGCCTTTGAGGGGTGCCGGTCCGAGGGTGTTTTAGGGTTGAGGGGGGTCCATCGCCTTCGGGTATTGAATGCCAAGGCTTAGGGCATTAAGTTCAACAACAATCAGGGCCCTAAAACCCGAAAACCCCCTTAAGGCCTTTTGTTCTCCAACAAACAGGGGAGTTGGGGGGTTGGGGGGGCTGTGCCACCTCCCAGGTGCAGCAGGTAGAGCTGGCGATGATGGAGGCGGTGCGCTTAGACTGGCCGAGGCGATATTTAAGCCCTGAAGGCTTTGGGGTTTAGGGGGTTTAGGGTTTTAGGGTTGTAGGCTTTAGTTTAGGGCTTAGGGATGCTGAGGGTTTAGATGGGCTTGGGGTTTGGAAGGTTCAAGTTTGAAGGTGTAGGGTTTAGGGGTCTGGGGCTTAGGGCGGCAATCAGGTTCAGGGTTCATGGTTTGGGGCCTAGGATTTAGGGCAACCCTCAAGACTAAGATGACGGAGCTGCCAAAACTTCTTCCGTGGCTTAGGATGAGAGTCTGAAAAGCCAGGCATTAGGTTGTTCCCAAGTGCAGGTGACGCGAAGCGAAAGAAGGAGGAGGAGCCTGCACACCCAGCATCACCAGCTCGCCGAAGACGCTTCCGTAGGTGAGACCCCCGATGAAGTTGAGATTCCTCGCGCCGGATCAATTCTGCGGCTGTCCAGAGTTTAGGGGGCGGGGGGGGAGGGGCGGAGGCTCAATGTTCAGGGCTTTCAGCCAGTAAGCCCTAAGCTGTACGGCCAATTGGACGTCCTGAGCAAGAGTCCGGCAAACTCCTCCAAGGTCTCTTTCACCACCTCAGGGTCAGGATGTCCGCAGAAAAAGCCGAAGGCCGCACGATCTGACATATAAGAGCGGGTTTCGGGGTTATAGGGTTTATGAGGAGTTCTGCAAATCTGTCAGTCTGTCTTTGCAGCATCGGTGAGGTGGCGGGAACTTGCTCTGCGTGGCCGAAGGGCGGGGCGGGGGGGGGGGGGGGGGGGGGGGGGGGTAGTTATGACACATATATTCATATATGTATAATACAGATACCCGTATATACATATATATATATACATGTATGTATGAATTGATACATACATACATACATACATACATACATACATACATACATACATACATACATACATACATATATGCATTCATACATACATACATACATAGATATACAAAGTATGTATATCTGGGTAATGTTTGGAACTCTCGGGCGCCCCGATTCCTGGATCTTGACCTTCTCATGGCCCCCGCCTCTGCCATGCCCACCGAAAGGATGAACATCGAGTTCCCTTCTGCACCCTTGGCAGGGGGTTGAGGGTCCCAGAAGCCCGGTCATTGGGTGAAGTGAGGCCTGAAGGGGTTGGTCCCGGCGCCAGAATCGAATTAGGACTGTGTGAACTGTGTGTAAGGGTTGCATGGAAGTCACATCGGACTCTGCTGGCAGATGGATCTGACTGGCATGCTCATCATCGCGCTCTGCAACTGATGCCCCAGACGTGCCCTGATGAACGCCACGTCTACTCTGCTAAGTCATGCTGGACCCTACATCTCAACTCTACTCCAAAGCCATGGCCTGCTGGATGATGCGGTCGCCGGGCATGAAGACCTTATGCTGTTGCGACTCCGTGGGCTCTGGGCTTGAGAGGGGCCCCCACAACCCGAAAGAAGGGCCTGGACAGACACGCAGAGGTGTCACCCTGGGCCTCAGTGAATGAAACGGATCCAGCAAAGGACCTTTGTCTGGCCTTTCTACCATGAAACTGTACACCCTGAACTAGTAAGCTTCGAAGGAGTCCTTAGAAACCCTAACTCCCATCCCACCTAAAAGTACATACAAAACCAAGCAGATAGAAGTATACAAAAAGATAGAGAGAGAGATATAGATATATATATATATATATATGAATATGCTACCACAGACATATATATATATATATATGCATATGTAAGAGACATAATCTTAGCTCGATACCCCCACCCACCCACAAAAAATAATAAAAAAAAAAAAACGCCCGAGTAAGCCTGGGCGAAGATAGGAAGCCCTTCAACTTCCCCCCCCCACCCCTCCTTCCACGCCACTCCCCGAGCCGCAGCTTGGCCCCAGAGCCCGAGTCGCTACGTGCGACCAGGAAGCCCGGACCGTCCCAAAGTTGAGGATCTCGGCCAAGAATTCCTTGGGGCTGGTGGAGTTTAGGGCTTGGGGCACAGGGGTCTGAGCGTAGGGTGTGGGATGTTTTTGTACCTAGAATCGGTTCGGCGTCCGTCGAGCGCGGGCCTCTATGATTTTGGACGTGGGGCCAGAATTCCTACAGCAGGCCTCAAAAAAGGAGAGGCTCAGGGAGTTTAGGTGTTAGGATGTCTTGTCATCCCAAGGCTTCAGCGACACCACTTCCGACAGACCTTCTTCACAAAAACCCTACACCCAAAGCCCAGCTCACCAGAACCGGGTATGCCTTTCAGCCTTTCAACCACCCTCAATTTAGATAGCAACTGGGGTTCGATGATGAAGTAAGCAAGGGACATTGCCATGACTCCAAACCTGCCCCCTTCACCCTCGAAAACAATGGGGGCAGGCTGGGCTGGGGGATGGCGCTCAATGGCTTTCATGTTCAGGCAGGAGGCCTGTGAGGTGTTGGAGAAAATGGATCGCTCCCGCAAGATCTTTGCGACCTGAGCCACCCGAACTGCTGCACGTTTCTGACATGTCGTCTCTAAGCGACACAAACTTGCCATACAGCCTTACTCTCGTGCAGGTCACCGTGAGATGCGAGGTTCGAGAAGAAACTGGACAGCAGCAGGGTCGCAAAACTCGATCAACGCCACCAAAAAGGTAATCTTTGCACAGTGCCGACATGATCTGAAATCATATTATCATTACTACTATTATTGTGACTATTATAATAACAATAGTAATAATAATCATAATAATACGAAAAAAAAACGAACGATAGTAGTAGTAATAATAGTGATAAAAAATAATTATAATAACAATAATAAGAAGGTCTTGTATCAACCACTGGGATGCTTTGGGAAAGTGGACATCCGGCCAACTTGAGCCCGACGCGCGCTCCTGCTTGTAGCTCTTCACCTCTCTGAGTTTGCTTCAGGCTCTTCAAAAGGCGCACGGTGACCACCATTCGTGACATGTCCAAGCTTCTTGGTGAGATGCATTTGACAGAGGTGTGCCGACCCTGAGCCAATCTAACCGTTAATCCTTTTATTGGCAGAGGCCGAAGGCCTGTGTAACAGTGGTGGCGCGGGTGCTCTGTTGCTGATGTTCCAGCACCAGAAGCGGAACGACCTTGGGCGGCAGGAGGAGGCTGAGGCTCCGTAGGCGACGGGGAATTGGATGTTTCGGTGTCCTTGCAGCTCTTGCGATCTTCAGTATTGCTGCGATGAACCACACCCTAAACTAAACTCAACCCTGAAGAATACCTCGGAAATCATTCCAGCCTTCTCGCGCTCGCGCGGGAACTCCTGTGTCGGCTGACGTCGTCAGTTGGGTTGCAAGGGTTCAGGCCTCACATGGGTGGAGTAGAGTTTCGTTTGGGGGCTTCGTCTCCATTGCATGAACGGCTCGTCTTTTGGCCCCTTTGGTAAGTAGCTGCACTTGCTGGCTGCCGCTGGCAACTAAAAGGGAACAAAACCAACGCAGACTGGAGTATCCCTCGATGCTCCGAACTTGCCAAGTTCGAAACCAGCCCAGGCCCTGCGCCATCCTCGCTGAGTCCCGGAGAGAACACAAACAAACCATTGATTTCCCTCCTCCAGCGCTCGGGCGATGACACCGCGGTGTAGCACGCTGAGGCAGCAGAACTGTCGCAGGGATGAGAAAAAAGACCGCCTGCTGTAAACATCTATCTGCACCAGAAAAGTTGGATTTGTGTCATGCTTCCACAATGGTCTCGCGGCAGACACGGGCGCCTGCAACGCCTGCACCCGCGCGCCAGACCAAAACCAGCTTCCTGGGAGGATGCTACCTCGGTCCGCCAGCCCTTTTTGAGCTCACATCACGGCGACGAACAAAACTCTGAACCCGAAACCCTGAGAACCGTAAGCCCACATGCCCTGAACTTCCAAGCCCCTAATGTCTGCAAAACCTATGAAACCTAAAACAGATTCCTAGCGTGGAGAGTTGTTTCCCTGGTGCACACCAGGCCATGGCCGCGCAGGCTTGCTATCAGTTCCCAGAGAACCCGCCAGGTATGTAAGTAGGGCCTTAGGGCTCTCCATGCCAATTTCAAACCGAATTCATGTCCCGGCTCTCATGTCCCGGCTCTTGTCAGCTTTGCCCCACCCCAAATACCATAGAGAGGTGCTGACTTTCCATTGAGGTGCGTCCCATATATGCCCCCTTTGCGGCGCTATTGAATACGTGACCTGTCTCCGAGATCCGGGCCCGGGCCCAGGATGTCGCCGCTGGATAAGTGCCCGAACGGCAAGAGCGCCGGACTTTCGTTGGTCATCTGCAGCCGGACGTGCCCCACGTTCACCTGGACTCGTGTTGCACCAGCAAGTTCAACGTGGTGCCGGGTCCGGAGTCTGATAAGAAGGCAGCAGTTCATCAAAGGCAAGCAACAGAGAGTTGTGTCATTGATAGCACCATTTATCCTGCAAACCTCTCGGCTTTAAGAGCAAGCGGCCGCTGCACAGCTGATATTCAGCGTGGGAGAGAGAATGGATGCGGGCACAAACTGGTGCAAGTTGTCTGGGAGGATATGATCCTGGGCCGATTGAGATGAGGGGAGGCTGGGGGCTGGGGGTTCCCCAGATTGAGGCGCCGAGCGTCCCCTGGAAAGAAAACTCGCTGCTCGACGTGTCGAGAGAGGAACTCAAAGAATTCGTTGCTGAGGTCCACGTGCTGGCAGATGGGATGCTCCTCTGCGGCTAAATTGGCAGAAGCCCAGTGGCTTGGAGAGTTCTATGACAGGATCTGCTCAGGAAGCTTAGGAGGAAGACTCGAAGATAGCACCGGCTTTGTCAGACGTAGCAACCGAAGCCTGCCCATGGTGAGAAACAAAGGGAAGATTTCCTGGCACAGCCTCCCCTGCCCTTCGACGATGCGACCTCAACTGAAGCAACTCAAAGCTCCCAGCAGTACCCCCATCCCGGTCCCGGAAGGTGTGGACAGGGAATGCTTCCTTGCCCTCCAACTGGTAACCTTTGTGGCGGCACAGTATAAGTGAAGGGCCCAGGGTAGAATGGCAGGCCCAAACTGTTCCAAGCACCTGTTCATCCTGGGGTCCTCAACACATATGACTGCAGACTTCCCAGTGAGACAGCGAGAGAGAGAGAGAGAGAGCGCGAGAGAGACAGAGAGAGAGAGAGACAAATTAGGGGCAGGCCGAACAAGTGAGGGAGGGAGCGGGAGGCTTTCCTTTCCCCTTGTGTCTTGACTTGACAACAAACACAGCGCTGAGCAGCTGAACATCTTGAAACGAAGAAAGGCTGTCAGAGGTGATCGCCAATTTCTGCACTCAAAGCCACGCTGAAGCCATTGCCGGTCTTTCGGGAACCTCTCAAGGATTCGATTGAAGACGGAGCGGTACAGCAACCGCACCTCTGACCTGATGGGCGCAGATGAAAGCTCCCGATCATCAATCGTTATAAGTCGCTGCGCCGGCATTCTCTCTGCAACTTCAGCCATCTTAAAAATTGGCTGTCTAGCCAGATTCTAGCGCGGCAGACATGTACTCGGTAGCTGTAACTCTAGATTTGCATGTGGCTGTCACAGAAGGGCCCTACCTATAGGCACAAAGTGTGCCAAGAACACGTCCATTGAGATGACAAGCCACATCTTGTAAACTCGCACTGTGCCACTGGCACAGGGTGTGATGCCAAGAAAGGCTTCCTGCGGCGGAACTTTGCCTCTGGCCCTTTGATCCCCTCAACCGCACTGGCGTAGCCTGATTCTTGCTGTACTGGATAGGGGCCTAAGAGCCTTAATTAGGGTTTCAAAAACAAACAAAGACAGTGAACACCTGTAGGTACCCTCAATTATGGATTGAGGCCGTACCTGTAGCTTTTGCGGAAGCAGCTGCGGGTCTCGTTCAAACACAGAAGTTCAGGATATAAAGTGGCAATGGAAGATTCATGCCGTGCTCCACAGCAAGCCGTTGAGTGAACACCACAGATCCGGAGCAATCTAATCATTGCTATCCCAAACCCTGTTCTGCAACCCCACCAGATCCATACTCAACTGCTCCTGATAGCCTCAGCCCCCGCACAAAACAAGGTACCACGTCCTCCCCGAACACTGCGACGTCGGGCAGTGACTGCGCAGTGTATCCCTGCTCCGGCCCGCCTGAGGTCTGGGTTCAGGGTTGAAGGATGTGAAGCATTTGGATAGTTGCCCCCTGCTGCCTTGGCACTCCTACAACTTACCAACTCCTCCAAAAATGCACACGAATGCTCCCAAAATGCTGCGCCTTCCGTTGCTTCTGCCATCATGGCCTCTGCCCTAGCACGGTTTGACACCGCCATCAGTGAGGAGCTGAGCGCTCCTGCGCTGACCGCTGTTGGGCTTAAGGGGGTTTTTAAGTTTAGCTGAAGGCTTCAACTTTAATCTCGTGGGCGATGTTCGTGCTGATGTTTGAGATGTCAGGGTGTCGGATTGAAAGCGATCCAGCCCTCTTTGTCAGTCCCCCAGAACGTTTGGTACTCAGACTAGCATGCCTGTTCAACAGCGACCCTGTAGGAGTTGAACCCTCCAACAATTAAAGCCACAGACTCATCAGCGTACCGAATATTCAGTCGGAGTTGGATCCGAGAGAATGTGCTTCCCCGCGTGCTTTGCTCTTTTGGTCTTGGTGCCGACAGGGGTTATTGAGACCCCTCCTAAAGACGAAGGATTCTGCAGGGTGTGCGGAGGAGGCTGTGCCAGAAGGTTGATGCGGTTAGACCATGCGCCTTACACGGCCTGAATGTTTCCGGGTGTTTTTCTCGCCTTCGCATGTACGTTTCCTGCAGGCCCCGGCGATGCGAAAGTATGGTAGTTGAAACCGTCGCACGATCTTGAACCCTTTTGCGGCTGCAGGCCGTCTAGGGTGCGGGTAGCATGTGGTGTTGGCTTGTTTTTGCTTTCGAACCATTCGCACCAAAGAGATTCCAAACTCCTTGACATAAGACCACAAGCATACCACGCTCAACACTGCACATTTCCCGGAGCTCAGAACCCTGCGGATGTCTACAGATCTATGAAACCCACCCCTCTATACAGAAACTATTCGTGACAAGCCATGCTTTCGAAACTGCATCTGCTTCGGAGGGCCCATGACAGCGCAGGGAGATCCTGGTCATGACAACCCTGCTCCCCACCTTCGTCCACCGACGGCCGCCGGGCCACAGACAGCTTCCGACCAGTAAGTGAAGAACGCCGGACCGGTGGAGCAGGGGACGCGTTCGCCTTTGGGCTTCGAGGGCCCCCCAAAAAACCTTATGACATCTTACAAGCGGGCTTTGGGGCTTTGGGGGATTCGGCCCTGACCAATGTGCGCAACGAGCCAGGAGCTGGAGCGAAATCCTACTCTAGGTATTAGCTATTTATATATACATGTATATATATATATATACATATAGAAACCCCCATCAGTGAAGCGCCTCGCTCTCCGTCACGACTGTCGAGCCCCGTCCCGTCGTCTCGCCCTTGGGGGTTTTGGGCTTTCAGGTGAAGACTTGTTTAGTCCAGAGAGTCTGGTGTTGCTGCTTGCCCTAGACAGTCGGAGCCTTGTACCACGCAACTGAGGAACTGAGGGATTGAGGGAACTGAGAGTTCAGACCGCCTGACACAGGCTTCGCAACATGCAAGCTGCAAGTTTCCGGTTTAGAGACATCCCCCTGTAGGTTTAGAAACATTTGACTAAATCACCGATAAAGACTCAACCAATAAGGTTCCTACCCCACCGACGCTCGACTTCCGCACAGGCCCCAGCTAGAATGACGCGACTAAGATGCTCTGTGCCGAGGATTGGGGGCCTTAGTCCCCAATCCCGAACCCGAAACCCTAAACCCTAAACATCCCTAAACCCTAAACCCTAAACCGGATTGGTTGGGGCTTGGGATGGTCACGGCCTCCATGATGAAGCGGATGTCCATGCTAGGAACCTGCATGGGATCTGTGTTTCCAATCACCAATACCCCCAAGGGCCCAGGACCTTCACAGAATTGCGGGGGGGGGAGGGGGGGTGGGGGGGCATGTAAAGTGTGAGAAGGTCAAAGAGACCCCACGGTATACATTTTTGTGCTGTCTTCAGGAAGGTGTGGCCTAGGGATCAGGATTTCGCTTCGCTGTTCCGCTTGCAGAATGGTTGGGTAGAACACTCCAAGACGATTCCGCAAGTTCGGTGTAGCGGGCCTTCGACTCGTCAAGCGCACAGGCAAAGATGCATCAAACTTTAGGGATCTTTAGGGTTTTAGGCAGAGCTTTAGTATGAGTCTTAGGGCTTTAGAGGGCTTCGTCGCGTGTTTTGGGATTTGGGAAAATCGTTTCGTGGCAGCTTGCTGGAGTTTACCGGTTCCTCGTAGGAAGTGGGGGGCCTAGGGCTCTCTGTATAGTTGCAATATAGTATATAGGGCCCAGTTTCTAACTAAGAACCTTTTGCGGAGTCATCCTTTGAAAAGCCGGTGGGTAGGGGAACCCTATTAACCCTTGTACCCTCAACCCTAAATCATTAACAGCTTAAACTCGTAAAGAACAAAACAAACATATACCTAAACCCTCAACCCCTAAACCCTCTCTACATAACCCAAAAAAACCCCAAACCCCCATAAACCCCAAACCCCAAACCCTTCATAGCCCTTGAAATCCTTCATAACCCTGAAGCCCTTGAAGCCCAACTTCTCTATACAACCTAGGACACCTTAAACCCCAATAGCCTAAACCTAAACCCCAAACCCCAAATCCTTCACCCTGAAGCCCTTAAAACCCAACGATGCCTCCTCACGCCGAACCGTGCGGCCGACCACCTTTCGGCAGCGTCGGCGATTTTTAGGAAAGCTTTGGCTTTAAGGGCTTTAAAGGCTTTAAAAACTTTAAGGGCTTTAAGGGCTTTAAGGGTCTTAAGGGTTTTAAGGGCTTCCGGGCTTTCAGCGTTTTAAGGGGTTAACGAGTTTTAAGGGGGTTTCAAGGGCTTTCAGGATTTTCAGCGTTTAAAGGGGTTTAGGGGGTTTAAGGGGTTAGCGTTTAGGATTTCGTGAAGGTTATCATTGCTAGTAGGAATGCTCGGCGTAGGCTGCAAGGGGCCATCGGTTGAAGGTTGAGGGTGTTGGGTGTTCGGGTTTGGGATTCAAGGACCAGGGTTTAGGGTTTCAAGTGTAGGGTTGAGGGCTTACCTGAAACCCCCCAAACCCTGTTTGTCGGTTCATCCGGTCTCGAGATTATTGATTGACCTTTTAACCCCAAAAAAACCTACACAAACAAAGCAGGTTCCAAACCCCTCTACATGTTCGGGGTTTTAGAGTTTGGGGAGCCACTCACCTTGAACACATGCTGACTCGAGAACACAAAGCTTGAACGAAAACTCCAACGCCAACAACACCACAGAATTACTCTAAACCCCTCAACACCTAACCCTAATTCAACCCTGGCCCCCAAGCCCTAAACCATACAACCCCAGAGCAAACCCAAAAACCCTGAACAGCGCCAAAGAAACTGTCCCGCTTGAAGGAGGGCCTCGACGGAGACGTCGCCATCAAAAAGGAAGGCCAAAGGGGGATCCTCCTGACCTGCGGGAGATTTTGTAGGGTGTAGGGCTGGGCTTGGGTAGTAGCATTTTGATCTTACAGCGTTTGCCGGCTGTGGCTTTGAGTTTATGGTTCAGGGTACTTGACAACGTCATGGGGCTGGACTGCTTGGCAACAACGACGTGCGACTGGAGCCCACAAGCAGACACATTTCGAGCTACTGACGCAAACATCCAGCACCTTCTGTGTGGATGACGTCGCCCGCGAAGTAGAGGTGCCTGACCAAACCTGTCCAGCTACTGCAACTACTGCATGTGCCCTACCCGCGGATCTTGGTAGCCACACCGATGGAGCAGCAGAGGCCAACTCAAACCACAAAACCCCATAGACCCATTTAGAGCACCAGAGCACCATACCCATCGTCGTCTTTCGCCATCTCTACGAATGCCCTTGTGGCCTGCTTCAAGCGCGGCCAAGAGATCCTGTTCGGATGGACGTTGGGGTGAGGAACCTTCTGGGGGTCATCTTCTGTGATTGAACTCTGGACATCTAGGGATGCGGGGGCTTGCGGATTTTCAGCCTAGACATCCCTAGACCCATGCTGCCGTGTGCTTAGAACCTCTGCTCCCATCGGCAAGAGAGAACGAGAAATAAAGCATCTTCCTCCAGCAGAAGTCGCTCCCCTGGACTCAAGAGCCAAACCAGAGAAGCCGCTCCAGCCTCGCTGACTTGGCGGAGGGCCACGGGACGCCGCAGTGCCAGGCGCATCTCGTTCTGCTGGGTCCATTCCTGCGGCTCGAGTTCTACGTGCCTCCTTGATTTGCCTGGGAGCCCCGAATTTTCCTAACCATCCTGGTTCCATCACGATGAAGGCTGGTGGCGTGTTTCGCTTGGCAATGCGACAGTGCGTCAAGTCTGGTCACGGAG